>KV426419.1:3374-38360 GCA_001632375.1 Exidia glandulosa HHB12029
AAGAAGGTGGAGGGCGCATTGGAGCGGATGCGCAAGTTCGCGCCGTTCAGTTATTCGCACCAGGGCTCGCTCGCGTATATTGGGAGCGATAAGGCTATTGCGGATTTGCCTATCTTTGGACAGGGGAATGTGCGTCTTCTTTCTCCTTTTGCGGTCGAGATGTTGTTGACTTGACTTCGGCTTTGGGATGCAGCTGGCGACGGGCGGTGTGGCGACGTACCTGTTCTGGCGCAGCGCGTACATTAGTACCTTGTTCTCGTTGCGCAACCGTGTGCTCGTCAGTACGGATTGGCTCGCGACGAAGTTGTTTGGACGGTACGCACCTTCCTTCTCCGTATGTCGACGTGCTCCTCATCCTTCTTTTGCGCAGGGATGTGAGTAGAGAGTGAAGACTGATTGACGACAGAATGCTATAGACGATAGAGAATTAGAGGCTTTGCATAGAGTAATTGCGTGATGTACCTACGATTCCGCGACCCGTGCTGTTTTCACGAATGCGCAACCACGTTCGTTCCTTTCTCTTTCGTCTCGGTGGGGGAGGGTGATGGGAAGAGGAAGAGGAAGGTGGGGTGGTATGACAGCTGTGTGGATCTGCGCCGGTCGAGTAGCGACGCCTAGAACACGGTCTGGCTCACGAAGCGCGCAACTTGAATGCCTTCAAGCTTGTGCATTGACCATTTCCGTAATGCAACTTAACCACCTTGCAGTTACCTTATCGAAACCTAGTGTAGTGCTATAAAGCACTTGTCAACTTTCTTCTGCAAAGGACAGCGGCAACTTGAATTACCTATACGTACCTATGCAGAATTCGTCGATCCGTTTGGATAATACGAGGTTATTACTCTGTAACTATTACACGATGATATGAAAAAAATCCTTTCATGTTCTAGCTCCGAATGCACGACGCGGTGAGCCACGTGCCGCAATGATCGCACTCTTCCTCCTGGTCGCTGTGGTCGCGCTCGCGCTTGCTCGCCGATACTGCCGAGCCAACAGCTCTTTGCTGCCATGGCCGACATCTACTGGGAGTGCCCGTGGTCGGGCAAATTTGTTGCAGGCGCGCTGGGAGACGAGCGCGCTCAACGCGTTCCACGACGTGCTCGTTTCAGCCTTCTCGCGTAAAGGCGCGGCGTATAGTCTGGCTCGCATATTCTATGGCGTTGGAACCTTCGTAGCTGCTTTGGGCGTTCTGGGCAGTGTGACCGGTCTGCTTTACGAGGCGTACGATATTGCGCGCGTTGCGTTCTGGTCGTCACCGCCGACGTCCGCGCATGGGCTTGCAAAGCGCGTGCCGCTGGACTCGTCAACGACTACTGGGAACAGCATGGTGTTAAAACCATTGGTACGGCTGGTCTAGACGTTTGCTCTTGCTATGAGCTGATTTCTTCATGACTTGGCCAGATTCCTGGACTCACGACGCCTCTTGCCGACCTGCCTCTCCTGCTGATTGCTCTGCTACTCGCCCAGTCTTTCCACGAGCTTGGTCATCTTGTGGCGTCTGCGCTCCCACCCGCAGCAGCGACCCTGTCGCGCGTCGGGCTCGCGCTGCCTGGCGCCTTTGTCGCTCTCATTCCCGCGGCAGATGAGCGCCGCTTTCCACATACACGGATGCGAAATGCTGCTAGTGGGCCTTGGCATAATGTTATCCTGTGGATTGCGCTCTATGCGCTGAAAGGTCCAGCAGACGGAATGAAACTGCTACTCTGGCAGGATGTCGGTGCCCAAGGCCGCGTCGTGCTCGCCGTTGAGCCCGTTAGTGAGCATCATTCTGAGTACGCGTAATGATTACTGATGATCGCTATGTGCAGGGGTCACCGCTATCCGGTCATCTTGAAGTTGGCGCTTTGGTGACGGCGCTCGACGATTTCGTGCTTGCTGCGAATCCCTCTACAGCGGACCCATGGCGGGCGTACTTGCTCTCCGATAGTGAAGATTCGCCTCTGTCTTCCGAGGGAGGTTGGTGTGTTGACGAAAGTCACTTCCTAGGCAAGTCCATACATGCGCCCGTACATGGAGACTAATTACCCAGTCCAGCTCAGCCTGCTACAAGTTGCACGCCGCATCCGGGCACAGCCCTATTCACCACCTTTCCATTTTCTTCTTTCCCGTCACCATCCGACGAGCACTGTCTGGATCCCTTGAGCGTTTTTCGTTCGCCGAATGTCGTTCGATGTACTAGCTCATCCATCTGCGCTGGGACTGCAACGTGTGTCGCGCCAGCACGGGAGGAGCGGCTGCTTCGCTTGACGGTGCAAGAGCGGGATCATGGACACACAATCGTGTGGAAGGGTCCGCGAGCAGAGGTGTACGACCAAGGTCGGTTGGCATTTTCATCGCCTGCGCTTCGCTAACGTTCGTGTGTAAAGTGCGAGTGGGCCGATACTTACCACGCATTCCCTTGGTTCCGCTCGGCATGCTATCGCTCATCACGACCTTCTTCATGTAGGTCGTTCGCCTGGGATTCCTTGCTCCCCGGCTGACCATGCGGCACAGGTACCTGTCCTCAATCACGCTCGCCCTCGCCGCGCTCAACCTCCTCCCACTCCGCGCACTAGACGGGGGCGTCATGCTGTCCGCCTTCTTCGACATGTACTTGGGTCGCGAACAGAGCGCTTCTGACGATCTGGAGGATATAGGTGCGTCGGCGTGTCTTGTCATATTCATGTTTATTGATCCACTCCTTATGCTAGAACTCGGGCGTTCCAGCAGGCATCCTCGTATGGGACGCCAATCGCGTTGGCGATCGCTGATAGAGATTTGGGTCGACCGCGTAGTTGGCGTCCTTGTCGTTGCCGTCCTGGTCGGCGCATTGTGGATCTGGGTGTTCGCGGCGATATAATGCGAAGAGAACCTCTCCTCGCGCCGCGCGATCGAAGCGAAGAGATCTTCGCGCCGCGCGATGGAAGCGGACACTGTCCGTTCTTCCGACGCCTTCGCCGGAGACCCCCCACCACGCTCGCGCTGGCCTTCGAAGCGTGCGGCTACCCTGGTACAGGGACACGGGCTCCAGCACAGCTCACTGCCTGGCGCTTTCGTACGGTACTCAGAAGGTGCAGAAGCTGCATACCATAGACTGTCCTGTGTCGGATCGAGTGTCGCCGTCAACTCGTCACGCCGCTACAGCAGTAACAGCCAAATTCCTGTGTACAGCCCCCATGTCGTTCCGGAGTGTTTCCATTGGCACTAAGTTTCGATTACTCTACAATACTACCAATTCCTTCGGAGTCGTCCACGACGCGGCGGGCTCGGGGTGTTCTTGCAGTTCGATAGTCTCCGCCAGCTCCTTCAATGCGTTCCGAGCCTCCGGGAAATCCAGGCGGTCGACTACTTCCACCACACCTGAGAGGACGACGAGTGCAAGGGTCCCAGGTTCTATGCCCAGGCAGGAGTTGGCGAAATAGCGTACGTCTTTGAGAGACACGCAATACCTGCTGCAGGGGCAACCCGTTCTGCGCGAGCTAGCTCCCGAAAGTGGGCAGGACATGTGAAGCTCCGGGAGCCGTGGCATTCGCCACTTGCAGCTCGCTCGCAGAGAGAGAAATATGCCAGACCAGTGGTAAAGACTGTCGGTGTACGCCGCGCAAACTGCAAGCTGTAACTTGAAGCGCAGCTCCTCGAGCGCAAGGACGGCGGTAGCGCGGTCCGAGGGTGTCTCTGGCCATTGGCCCTCGGATATAGCGAGGAAGCGCAGCGTGTGGCTGTGTGGTGCGAGGATGAGAAGGCACTCGGGCAGCCCATGCCTATCGAGAACCATGCTGCATACTTCGGCGTAACTTCGCGCACAATGCTCCCTACCGCAGTCAACTCGCCGTGTCTACTAAGGTCTTCGAATGTCACGGTGCCATCGGGTGCGGGAGAGATGTGAGTATATGTGACTCGAGGCAGTGTAAGGAAATATAATCCAAGTAGATACGGAATGGTTACGTCTGCAAAATGTTGTCCAAGCGTTCCTGTAGGGATCGAGAATCAACAGGTACAGGTCTCGATATCCGTATTCTCGTCTCGTGCCTTGTCCTAATATCTATCTTCTTGAGCCGGCGGGGCGAACCAGTAAGGGCATTCGCGCAACGCGCTGAGGCCACAGCCGCAATCGTGTTGGCGAAGCTGTCCTGAGGCACACAACATTCGATCGTCAATATCCGAAGCCGTGGGCACAGCCAACGCCCGTGTGCATCCGCCGCGGCTAGTGCTGTGAAGATCTCGTCCTCGTCGTCATCGAAGCAGCAAACACCGAAGAGGCTGCTCAGCGTTAGGTGCTCCAGAGAGATGCAAGCCTTCAGCCCGGACACGACCCCGCTTTGCACTGCCAATACGCCGCTCGTAAGAGTGAGAGAAGTGACATTGGGCAGCGCTGAGCGCATGAACGTGCTGAATATATCCGCCTCCCACTCATGGCCATCTTGCATTGAGATTTCTGCCTCGCGGAGGTTGGGGAATTGGAACGATTGTGCGATCGTTACGTCCATGGGACCCGGACAAAGAGTAAACTCTAATTTTTGTAACTGTTCGGCACGATTGATGACCGGTACCGGCGACGTGAGCGCGTTTCCTGCGAAGAGCTTGAGCTCCTGAAGATTGGGGAACCGCACGAAAAGGTCGGTTAAGTGGGCGGTCAGGAACGTCTCCTGCCAAAGCTTGAGATCCGTCACAGACGGGAAGATATCGCCGCCAATCCATGACAGGGCTGAACCAGAGCACGCCAAGGACTCGAGAGATGGTGCGTAAAGTGTCCAGAGTTTGAGGACAGTGGTCGCAATGTTGGGGCAGTCGCCATCGTTAACGTCCAATTCGATCAGGTCTGGGGCGTGCCCTTGCAGACACTCGGCAAGTTGACGTGTGACGTTCTCTGAAGTGTCGAACGAGAATGTTCTCGCACGGCAATACAGTGCCGAGAAGAGGGGAAAGAGACCATGCGATAGCTCGATATCGTTGTCCCTAGGTCCCGAGTAGCTGATGGTGACGGAAAGCGGCAACGACGCTGAGCGGTCGAGGTGCGCCTGGATGACGGTCGTCCAGTACTCCTCGGCATTCGCACGGTCCAAGCAGATTGTGCAGTCGACCACAACCCACAGGCGCGGGGTAGCCAGCGCTACGTGTCGCCAATGCGCACAGACGGCGGCGACAAGGAAAGGAGCATTGCTGTGGCCAGATGCGCGGCGAAAGGTACGAAATATCATTGCGAGCAGCTCGTCCGGCAGACGTCGAATAGGATGTAGCAGGCCGCGCGACACGCGCACGCGTTCGACCAATGCTTTTTCTAGCTGAGTTGCGTGTGCGTGAATGCGCTGGGCCGACTCGTACGCCTCCTGCGCGGCACGCAGCGTCTCTTCGGCGTCGTGGAGTGCGGTCTGTGTACGCGCGACGCGCTGTATCAGCGCCGGGTGGATCGCCTCGTCCGCCGCAATGTCCTCGCGAAGCAATCCAGCCTCCGCGGGACCGGCGTAGCGGTTTGGGTTGAGGGCGGCCATCGAGGTAGGTGGTTAAGGGATGGAAACGGAGTCGGAATTGACTGCCGAAGTCCGTGGTCAACCCGAATCAGGCCCGAATGATCTGTACAGCTGAAAACCCAAGACAGTAGTCTGGATGTAGTATGAAATTTATATTCAGGTTGCTTGTGAAAATGTAGAGAGGCCATTCCCAACCAACCCCATATGCTGTATATCCCGTTTTGGACAGCGCCGATACGGTTAGGTGGCACGCTGACTTCGCTTGCACATCACATATACATCTATCGTCCGTAACACAGAGTTCCATTCGCCTCTAATAGATCTCTGATGCAGCTTATGTGGGTTACATTCTGACTCGCATTCGCGGACCTGGCTTTCCGGCATCGTCTCTGACTCTGTGTGACTTCGAGAAATAGCTTCTCTTTTTCTTCAAATTACTTAGCGAGGATCAGAACTACAAGAACGTTAACCTACTGAGAGGACGATTATGCCGAACTCAGGATAGCGTCCAAGCGCTGCTGCAGCGGCTCAAAGGTGACATCGTCTTCGTCCGAGTCCGATTCGTAGAGTACCGCGGGGGTAAGAATGATCCTCTTGAGGACAGGTCGTCGAGCCTCGGCCAGCGCCTCTAACCTGGTGGCGAGCTGTTCCTGCGGTTCTGATGGTAACAGTGGCGAGCTGCGGACTTCGAATGATTCAAGCCGGGGGCACAGTGTTGGCCGTGCGAGGCCGGCAATGATGTCGTTGCGGACTCGATACTGTGCATCGCAGAGGGTGAGGCCCCACACGTTGGGGCACAAGGCGAGTCCATCAAGAATCGAGTTCGAGTTCGATGAACTGAGGCTGAAACCTAGATCGAGGCCCAGAAGCTCGACTGTGCGGCAAAATGTGCGCAGAAATGCAGCGACGGTCTCCGCTGGAGTGTAGCCGGAGAGTTCCAGACTTGCAGTTTGTAGCACTGGCAAATCGAAGGCGGCTGCAAAGGCGGAGTCGAGCGTTCCATCGGGAAGGGCAAGATGAAACATGCGTAGATGCGGCGCTCGGAGGATCGCGCCGTCGAGGTTGAACCATGTGCGCACTTTCAATGAAAGTTCCTCCACATTTGGGCAAGTTTGGGAGACCAAAGCGAGGAAGTCGTGCGTAGAAAAATCAGAAACTTCCAATTCGAGTCTTGTCACGAGCAAGAACTGTTCCTGGGCATCGTCCCACTGGAGTTGGTATCCGCTGAACTCGAACGCTGTGAGTCGCGGTGCCCGCAGATAGAGTTTCCACGGCACCCCTTCGTCGTGCCACCCATAGACGACACGGCACTTTGTGAGATGCGGAGCGTCGCCCAAAAGTGTGTAAGCGCCTGGGTTGCGTGTCGTTGAGAGCGTAAACGTCTGGGCACGGCGCAAAAGATCAAGTATAGCGTTATAGAGATCGGGAACGAATCCACAATCTGCACGCCAGAAGATATCGACGTGCAGAAAAAGTGCACGGGACCGTTCCAGGTGGATGTCAAAGCAGCGTGCCCAACGATTTTGCGGAAAGACGTTGGTTGGCGAGATGGTGTACATGACGCTCGTCCATAGCGCCGGCGTGTGGAGCGCGACTGCGCGCCAGCGTCTGCATGTAGCCGCGACGATAAATGGGTGCCTGTTGTTGGACCTGGATCCGAGCAGCTGGAGGAAGATCTCGCCGAGGAGCTCGTCCGGGAAACAGAGCGTGGGATCCTCCGCAGCACCTGGGTCGAGCGCGGTCGACTCAGACATGTCTGCGTCGCCGCTGCCGTCGCGGTAGGCTAGCTTGGACACGGCGCAGGAAGAGAAGAGAAGGTGACGTGCCTTCGCATTTTCCCGTTTTCGTACGCTTTAGGTACATGAAACTCCCGACCCACCGTCAAGCGACACGATTGTGCTCGCTGCTTAAAGCCCGAGCGCATCGAGTATGACTAACATTTTGAAAATGGACGTACTACAACACGAGCGCGTCGGCGGCTTTCGGGTAGTATTCAAGGAATACTTTCCTACGTCAAAGTCTGCACACTCGAAGGAGACTACAGTAGGTAACATACAAGATCATGCACACTTATACCTCACAGCGACAGCTTCGGCATTATGACGCAGTTAATATAGTATCCAAGCGCCGTTGCAGAGCATCAATTCTGATGGCGTCGGATGGCTGGATGGCGTCCACGTCGTGATACCAGGAGTAAAAGTCGACAGAGAGTTTCTCTAGGGGATGTACACCAAGATGTGTAGGCGCAGTGCATCTTGTAGTGGCGATAGTCGACATTACATCGGCGAAGTGTCGGTCTGTGGGTCTCATAGCTTCCGGTTGAATGACCACAGAGAGCTTCCGGAGCTGAGGGCATATCCACTGTGACGAGCCCGCCGCGGACAGCGCCAAAGCGAGATTCTCCTCCTCCGCGTCAAAGTTACAAAAGTTCAAGCTGAGCTGCTCCAGCTGCACGCACGCTGCGAGGCCATGCTCCGTTCCCGGAGGCAGAGTAATATTGCACTCGAGCTCGAGGGATTTGACGGTGCGAAAAGCAGATGCGATGAAAGCGCCGAGGACGCCCAGCTGCAGGTCGCTGGTATTGTCGATATCGAGAGATGCCTGCCGCAACGAGGGAAAGGAGACTCGGAAGGATTGGGCGACGTTCATGTCCATCGTCGAGTTTTCCTTCATTGTCAGATTGATCGTTTCAAGGCGCTGCGCGGAGATGACGATGGAACGAAGCGATGTGAAATCAGCCTCCACAGTTGCGGAGAGGTCGACGAGGCCAGGGCAGACGCGGAATAAGTTGGCTAGGTCCCCGGGCGTAAATGAGCCGGCGAAAAGCTGTACAATGCGAATTGTGTGGCACACTTCCGTAAGCGAAAATGGTAGCCTGGCCCCGTCGTAGCAAAGCGTTTTGAGACAGGGAGCGTTCAGCGCAAGCGGTCTTGCAGGCGCGGCGCCTTCCAAATCTTCGGGTTCGTTGAAAGTGAGTTCCTCCAGGTGAGGAGCGTGGAACGCTAGGCAGGCCCGCATCCTGTGCGTGAATCCGCCGTGAAGGCGAGCCGTAAACCGTTTAGACCGAATATAAACGTCAGCTAGTGCACGCCAGAAGGGGTCAGCAGCCATTGATGGGTCGAGGTTGCCGAAAATCAATGCGACGTCAAGGACTAGACCGCGCGCGCGATCGCAGTGAGTTTCCAAGTACAACGCCCAACGCTTCGCCCTGTCCCCGCCGGTAATTTGTGGGATATTGCAATGGAATGTGTTCCACAGAGCTGGTGTGGACAGCGCTACAGCCCGCCATCGTCTGCAAACGGCAGAAATGACAAAGGGACGACGGGGCTTGAGGCTTCCACTGAGTATGGGACGTTTCGGTCGGAACGTCGGCACGACTTCAAAAATCATCGAAAGGACTTCGTCCGGCAAGCGACGGATGGGGTGTAGCAGGCCTTGCGCGACGAGCACGAGTTCGTCGACCGAGCGCTGCTGCTGCTCGATATAGGCCACGATGCGCCGGGCTGCGTCGTGCGCCTCCTGTGCGGCGCGCAGGGCCACTTCCGTATCGTGCAGCGCGGTGGCGGCGCTCACAGCGCGCTTTTCGAGCGCCTTGCGAGCTTCCATGTGTCCAGCTATCTCGCCACGAAGGATCATAGCTTCTGCTGGGGCGGCGTAGCGGTTAGGGTTCGGCGCGGACATGACGAAGATTGAGATTGAGAGCGGGAGGGTAAGGTTGAGTGTCGGACTTTGGCACAGCGACGGCAGACCTGCGCCGCTCTGTTGTCTCGCTGCTCGAGAATCTGAGGTTTGAGACGTCCACGGTCAATCACTGGTGCTCACTGGCGATCGCAACTTCTGAAGAGTCTATCCGTACATTGATGTCTATAGCACACTACTTATATCCAATCTTTCTCTACGCCTCCTTCGCCAAGATGCTATTCGTCGTTGTGGACTGCGGCGACTTCCTCGACGCTCCCGTCCACTTTACGGATCGTCACCGAGCCGTCCTGCAACCGCATAAGGAATGGGTATCACGACGGCGATGTGTGACGGACCTCATTCCCGAAGTACGCAGCCTTTGCCATCCCGCAGAAGAGGCCGACTTCGACGATACCCGTGAGACCTTTCAGTTCTTTCAACAACTGTCCCAGCGGGCGCGTCAGTCATGCTGGCAACGACAACACAATAAGAACGTACCTCAGTCGGGTGACGCATCCGCTCCTCGGGAAAGATAGCGTCGACGATGAAGTTGCCGTTGTCGGACACGACGGGACCGGCTTTGGCTGCGCCGGCCATACGGAGGGTGACACTTGGTTGTGCGCCGAGTGCGACGAGGCGTTGCAAGACGCGCGCGTAGCCGAAGGGGACGAGTTCGAGTGGGACGCCGTGGTGCCACTGGAGGCGTCAGCGGGAAGAGCGGGGGGTGTGACGGGGGAGGACGTACGGTTGTGCCGAGGACGAGGCTCTTCTTCCGGTAGTCGGCAACCAGGACGAATCTACGACGCGGAGTCAGTAAAGTCTGAGCGCACGTTCGTTGACGCCACGTCAAGGGTCGAGCGCGGCAAGCGATGAGCAAACGGGGCGTCGAACGAAACATGGAACGAGCGAAAGACACGAGGTCGTACGAAGCGCTCGTCGCGCACCACTCCAGTCACGCACTCACGTCGTAGCTGCCTCGGCAAGGACTTTCTCCCTGTATTGGCAGCCGCCGCCGCCCTTGATGCAATTTAGATGGTCGTCAACCTCGTCTGCGCCGTCGATGGTAACGTCGATGTTTGGGAACTGCTCGATGTCGCCTAGGACGAGACCGGCGTCTACAATGAGATTTTTGGATTGGAAGCCTGCAGCATTATATGTATCAGCTAACGAGCGAGTGATAGAGCAGCGACGACTTGCCTGTTGGTATGAAAACGCGGTGGCGGTTCGCCTCCTGGCCCTGGGCGACGATGCGCTCGACAACGTATGGCACAGTCGAACCTTGTATAATTCAAGCACCCAGAAGCTATACGCAGCGTGTAGGGAGCTGACCTGAGCCGATACCGATGACCTGGACGACTCAGTCAGCGAATAGGGGCTAGTTATGTGCGACGTGGACCTACGCGATGTTGAGGGAATATATGGTGGTCTACCGCGGTGTAGGCTGCGAGCCGTTTTGCGGCCTCGATAGCTGATAGTGGTTTGGACATGGTGAAAGAGCGGGAAAGAGTTGCGAGCGGGATGCGGCCGAGGCTGAGTGGGTTGAAGAAGGCGCCCATGGCTCGGCCCGGAGCGCTCGAGGCTCTCTTCTCGACCACCACCACCAGCCATGAAGGCTATCAAAGGTCCGTCCAGACATTGACTTACAACGATTATAGCTTATGTATTTCTTAGGTGTCCTGTTGACCTGGTATATCCTCCATTAGTGGCGGGCAGCGCACAGTGCTCATCGTCGTCTACAGCGACAGCGCCGTGAAGCAGCTCCTCATCATGATGGACGAGCGCTCTTCGGGCTCGGCGACGTTCATCATCCAGGATCTCGACGAGCACCATCTCCTTATAAAGGCAGACGAGCACGAGCGCGTAAAACGCGAGCTCGAAGCAGAGGTACACCGTGTTGCCATACCATTCCGTGCACTTTCCTTAACTGTGTTGCAGTTGGAGAAGAACTCGTACACCGCGGACCTGTAGCTGCCAACATTCTGGGATTCACATCGTAGTATTTGGCTTGTTCGTCCTCCCCCGCCTCAGTCGAGCAGCGTCCACCTCTCCGTCCACCGGCATCCACTAGCCTTCGACGATTCGACGCTCTGGTGTATCCGCCATGGGGTTGTCGCGTCTCAAGCCGGCAAAGCTCAACATTGTTGAGTGCTGTATATTTCCCGACTCCAACACCCGTCGAGGGCACGCATCGCCCGCAGTTTGCGGACGAGAGGCGCATCAATTCCTTGAAAATTCCTCTACCTATGGATTTAAATTCGTATGCGCTATGCGTTGAACAAGCGGGGGAGGTCTGAACAGGCCCGGCAACTCCTGTATCTACTACTACTATGTACAAGTTGTTTGCCCTGAATGGATCGCTCCAGGATGGTCTGCGTGTAGCGTCTCGACGGCAGTGTTGTGTTCACATCAAGATACGGTGAAGCATGAGGTTGTGAAAAGTAGAGTTCGCCCTGTGAGAAGGGATATATAATCATAGAAGAACACGAGAGAACTCGTGACAAAGTCCGACACTAACCTTGCCTCCCACTCTCATGCTCAAGCCTCGTCATGTCCGCGCCCAACCCCAACCGCTACGCCGCTCCAGCAGAAGCTATAATTCTTCGAGGCGAGATAGCGGCCCAGATGGAGATGCGCAGGGCGCTCGAAAAGCGCGCGGCGAGCGCAGCCAGCGCCCTACACGATGCAGAAGTCGCCTTGCAGGCTGCGCAAGAGGCCCGCGACGCCGTCCGGCGTATTATAGACTGCATTGAGCAGCAGCAGCGCTCAGTCGACGAAGTCGTACTCGTGGCCCAAGGCCTGCTGCACCCTATCCGTCGCCTGCCGGACGAAGTCCTCTCTATGATATTCGAAGTGGGGCTAACGGGCCAAACCACACGCGCGAATCATCGCATGCCATTCGTCATATCTGCGGTATGCCGACGATGGAGGGCGATGGTTGTCTCCACGCCGGCTTTGTGGTCGACCATTCGTTGTGAAGTCCCAGCACTTACCGACCAGGATGCGGCAAACCGCTGGGCTTCGTACTTTGACGCTCACTTTGATCGCTCGCGCGGTTTAACTCTCGACGTCGACGTGATTTTCGGTGGCTCTGATATCACTCCAAATGCCGACTCCGCCTTCTGGAAGGCACTATCACACGTCTATACCCGGTCCAAACGCTTTACTGTTCGTTGCCGCCGTTTCACGCCTGCGATGCGAGAGTGCATTTCTTTTTTCCGTGCCCCTCACATGGAGGAACTCGCGCTTGACGAACCTGAAGAAGTTGTGGGAACTGCGACACGGTTCACTTTGGACGCTCCCAGTCTCAAGACGCTGGCGTACAAGGGCCAAAAACTACCGTTCAAGTTTTCTGCGCGCGCTACGTGCAGCACAGTGCGCACAGTAACCTCGGCCGTGGGCTCGCTTACGCCTTCGGACTTGCGCAGGTTATTCAGGATCTACCCTGAAGTTGAAGTTGTTGACTTGACGGCGAAAGTGGCCGATCTAACATCGTCCAGACCTCTCGTCATCGCTTCACCGCGACTTAAAACGCTCACCCTCGTCATGGAAGATTCTTTGATGATGGACCTGCACGTCGCCCAGTCCTTCTCCTTTCCGTCGCTGCAGTCGGCACATCTCGAGGTTCCAGACGAGCTGCACCCAGACCCGGCCGTCCTCAGCGCTTTCATCGCGTCCGCCTTTTCTACTATCACGTCCCTAGAGCTGCGTAACGTGGTTCCTGGTATCGACGAGGGTCTCAAAGTGTGTGTGGGTCTGGAGGACCTCATCGTGCATGTTGATTTTTTCCCCGGTCGCGACGAGGCGGAGAGCTTTTGCCTGGCATTGTGCGCGTCCGATCCAGCAGGCTCGTGGATGTTCCCGCGGTTGCGTAGACTGTCAGTCGTGGCTCCGTACCTTCTGACGGTTGCAGACCAACGCTTCCGTCGTGCGATGACGGCTATCGCGGGGGCGAGGTGCGCTGCATCACCAAACCTCGGTTTGCGTCCCCTGGAAAAACTCGCCATCCGCTCTTCCGTGGCTTTCTCGGAGAGCTGTGAGCGGATCCTTGCCCTACAAGACTGTTTAGATACAATATTGGCTGCATCTTAGAGCTGGGGTTTCTTTTCGTTTTACTCGTACTGTGCTTGTGGGATACGTAGGTAGGACGTCATTAGGGCCTGCTGCGAGTACGAACGTGGGGGAAGGTCTGACGGTGGGTGTCGTGTGATGCTACCAATAATTCACTTCGCTTGCTTGATGTGGTGTTTGTTGATCGCTCTCCCATTCTCTGCATAGACAATAGTTTTCAGTACCGCACACCCATGACCTGGCAAGAGCGCAAGTATACACGATTTCTGTATGTTATACTGGTGCAAATACAGTACTGCAGGAGGAACTATATTTCGTAATGACGGAGATTGCTCGAACAGTGTACACAATAAGAGGGGCGCGTCCAGAGTAGACAAGGTTTATGTACCGTTGCTTGGCCACCACGATTGTCTCCCGCCCCATGCCATCGACCGTCTCTGAGACTCTCGGACAGTGCGTCAAGCGCTGTACCGCCATCGTGGCCTCATCGGACAGCAAGGATCTAGTCCTTACGAAGCTACAGACGTTCGCCCAGCGGACGTTGACTCGGAGGCTGTCTCGTCCCAATCTCGACACTCTACCCTTAGCGCCGCTGCAGCGCATCTGTTCATTTTTGCCCATCTGGTCCATTATATCTCTATCGCAGATAGATCGCGACCTCCGTGATCGCCTTCTGCACTGTCCTCAGGTCTGGCGCCATGTAGTGCAGCCAGAGCTCCACGCGCTGTGGATGCGCAGATTGGGAGGGATCACGATACTAGACGATGTTTACTCAAATCTTATACGCCGCAGCCAGCCTCTACCTCTCGAGCTCGAGCTTTTTGTTACACACGGGTCGCTGCGCTCGTCTTTGGCGGCGGTCAACGAAGCGCTATCCCGGGCGTCCAGCCTGCGCGTCCATACGAGCAACCTCTCGAATCTCGAAAACTGGAAGATGGTGCAAACGCTGTCTTTCCCAGCACCGCTCTTGCGTACTCTTGCGATAACATGTATCCGAGTCCAATCGTTCGAGCCAGTCTCGGCCTCGATGGCGCGACAGTTGCTCGTCGATTGGACCGCTCCGCTTGCCGGCGATGCACCACACTTGAGCAGGTGTACGTTACACGGTGTGCTTGTCCCCCCGAGCAGATGGGGTATGCTCAGGGGTCTGACGTACCTCGATTACGACGTTAGGGTCGAATTGCAAGTGCAGGATGTCCGCACCATGCTATCGCTTCTGCCTCAGCTCCAAACTCTTCGCCTTGCATGCATCGCCATTCTGGACCGCTCTCAAGACTTTTCTCATTGTCTCCCTCAGCTAACGACAAACTTGAAGCGGCTCTACTTGCAGCTCACATACGACGACGTCCCCTTACAGGATGCGCTACCTTTAGCCTCGGTCCAGCAGCTCACAATCTTCGGACCGTTTTTCGAGTCCTTGACGTCCGTCTACAGATTCACTGGAGCATGCCTGATGTACGAGTTGGCCTCCTTCCGCGCTTCTCTCCTGCCCGTGCACGGCAAGTCCGACGAGCTGGTAGCCATCAGCGCGTATCTCTTCTTGGGACCGGATCCGTGGAAGTTCCCATTCCACAACGACCCGGAGGTGTATAAAAGCCTCACTTGGCTGGCATTGACCGAAGATATGTGGCCAGAGGACTACGAGCCCCCGCGGGCGCCTGCACTCAAAGTCCTTGCCGTGCGTCTCTCGACATGCGACCTAGACAGCCGATCGAGATTATTTCACGTCAGTGGCATTTTTGGTCGCTTCCCAGAGCGGTCATGGCATCTCCCGGCATTGCGCGAGTTCTGTACGGCGCCACCACCTGCAGCACTGTGCACAGACAAACAATGTCCCATGTGCCACGTACCATCTGTCTCTCTCTTAGATACATGCCGATTTGTGCAAAGGGCTGTGCGATGGGATGCGGACCTTCTCGACTGCATTACTTTCGCTGGTACACGGCTTCTTGGGCACGACTTTACGGACGGGTGGACCCTTCTGAGCCGCATCTCCAAAAGCCTGCATATTGAAGAGAAGCCTAGCGCTCAGTACGCGTGCTGGATTCCAGTCAATTTCACCAGGGAGCTACTGCTGGACTTAGACTACCACTTCAGCGCCGATTCGCAGACGCCAATTCCCACATCGAACATGTGAACTGTACTGAATGTATACGGAGGCCAGATCTGTACTATCAGGAAATCTGCACAGCCCGCGAGTACTTTTAGAGGATCTTTTTCTTGCAAAGGATAGTGTTGTTTCAATTTTAATCTCCGAAAATCGCTGTCTTCCTCGTACACTCGATGACCTCGCTCAATCCGAACCGCTACGCCGGTCACGCAGAGGCCGTGTTACTTTGCGAGGACATCGCCGCAGACGAGGCTGCTCACCCAGCACTCATACAGCGCGTTACGCGTGCGCAGACCGCGCTGCACGACGCTGCGGATACGCTGCGAGCTGCGCAGGAGGCGTTCGAGTCCGCGCAACGGATCCACAACCATGCCACGCAACTCGAACTCGCCCTTGTAGAACGCGTGCGCGTGTCGCGCGGCCTACTGCATCCCATTCGACGCCTGCCAGACGAGCTGCTCGTATTGATCTTCCTGGACGTACGCCGGATGGACTGTATCAAGGATAATCGTCGGGTCTTGAGCCCTGCGGCCGTGTGTCAGCGCTGGCGCTCTGTGGCGCTGCATACGCCGCAACTGTGGGACGTCGTCAACTGCGCTATGTTCAGAGTGCCGGACGCTGTGACCGAGCAGCGTTGGACATTGTATGCTCAGCTGCACTTGGAACGCTCTGCGACGCGGCCACTCTCTGTATCGATACAGTACAATCCAAGGCGCCCTGAGCCACATACTCTGGAGCTCTGGCCCGCCTTCTCCGCCCTGTTTCGTCGCGCGCGGTCGTTTTCATTCGAAACTACTCTCGACGTCACGCTCCCGCTCTCCTTCTGCATGGCCTTTCATGCTCCTGGCCTGCTCGAGTTACATATCGATGATACCGAATCGAAGGCGTGTACCACGTCGATTCTCCGGATACCTTTTGGTTTCCACGCCCCGAAACTCGATACGCTCAGACATTGTGGCTCGGAACTCCTCTGGGCGACAAATGGCGTGTCTCCCAGTGTCCAGAAGGTAGAACTCACCACAGAGAGATTCGAAACTCGGCATCTGCTGGACCTATTTTCTCGTTTCCCCAACGTTCGCGCCCTCGACGTACTCGTGGGTTACGTGCTCACGTCTTCCGTCCCAGTGGTCGTCAGAGCCAAACAACTACAGTCACTCAAGCTTATTATCCAACATATGGACATGCATATCGCACAGTCCTTTCACTTTCCTTCGCTTCGCCGCGCGGATATTACGGTTGAGGCGGCCTCCGACTGGGAACCACTGATCTTCAGCACATTTATGCATTCCGCCCTGCCTACAGTCACCTCACTGACTCTTGCGATGGACTTGGGAGAAGACGTTGCGTCCGGGCTGAGTGCCTGCGTTCGCGTGGAACATCTCACATTGCGCCATGACACATCGTGCTGCCTCGCACACGAGGTAGAGGGTGTATTCTCTGCATTGTCAGCGTCGGACACGAACGGGAGCTGGATTTTCCCCAGTTTGCAGAAACTGACGGTCGATGGATGTGTTCCGCTGGCCAGCATGGCCGACGCAATTGTGGCTCTGGCGTCTGCGCGCTGCGCAAGTGCGCCAAGCGGTCCACGTCAGAGGCTCATGCGGATGCCGCTATCAAAATGGCACGACAGAGGATCGGGGAGACCTGCGCCTGTTGATGCGCAAGCGCTTCAACAGCGCCTGAACCGTATTTTGAGCGTAGAAGTACTTTGACCTCGGCGGACACAGGGCATTCGTTAGTAGCATATCTCTCGAAAATTATCTATCATAATATGGCGTACTCATTCGGATGCACGACTGAACGCCCTGTGAACTCCTGCGATTGTCAACTCCGCCGCATCTCACTTGTACTCCAACCTCACCCATCACATAAGCAGAGACTCGCCATCACATCTTCAGCCGACCACCGTCGTATAACTGCCCTGTACGCCTAGCTTTGCAGCCGAGCATGCTATCAGACAGCTGCCGACGCGTCGCGCTACAGCATCTCAAGGAGGTCACGTCGACTCACCGTCATGCTCGACCAAGCCGTTCTAGACGCGCTCGGTCTTAACGCAACGAGCACTACAGTATCGCCCCACGGTGGCTCGGGCTTCTCGTCTACCTATAAGGTCACATCAGGGGAAAAGAAATATTTCCTAAAGACTGGACGAGACGATGATGCGCGCGTCATGTTCGCCGGTGCGCACGGCCCAGTCTGCTCAAGCTCGTCACGGCTGATGGCACCCGGATAGGCGAATACGCGTCTCTGAACGCTATAAACGACGTCGACCCCACACTATGTCCACGCGCGCACGCTCACGGTTCATTGGAGGCTACGCCTGGCTCTCATTTCCTTGTCACGGACTTTCTCGACTTCCAGTCTTCCTCTGGTGGCCCTTCTCTCGCGCAGAAACTCGCAAAGCTACACACTACGCCTGCGCCCAGCGAGGGCAAGTTCGGCTTCCCAGCGACCACCTGTTGCGGGTCCACACCGCAGCCGAACGAGCCGTACACCACGTCGTGGGCACAGTTCTTCGCCCAGAACAGACTCGCGTTCATCCTCAAGCAGAATGAGGCGGCAAACGGCTCCGATCCTGGCCTACGCACGCTTGTGGAACGGACGATTGAGCATGTCGTCCCGTCGTTGCTCGGCAAGCTCGACGGGAAGATAACGCCCGTCGTCGTGCACGGAGACTTGTGGAGCGGGAACGCGTCGGTCGGGTCGGGTCAGGCTTTTGACCCGAGCGCGTGCTATGCTCATTCAGAGTACGAGCTGGGAATTATGAAGATGTTTGGCGGGTTCGGAGGGCAGTTCATGAAGGAGTACCACGCGCTCGTACCGAAGACAGAACCGGTGGAAGAATACGAGGACCGCGTTACGCTCTACGAGCTGTGAGTTCTGTTTCTAGGTGTCCGACCGTTCGATTAGTATCTCTGACTATGTTTGCCGGTCTACTTAGGTATCATCATCTGAACCATAACGCGCTGTTTGGCGGGTCATATCGCTCCGGCGCAGTGTCTATCATGAAGCGCCTACTGGCGACGTATGAGTCTGAAGCAAACCTTTGATAGTTTTCGCAGTGCTACACTAATGCTTATCCACTTCCGAAGTCGAGTCGGTCCATACGAGTGTACTTTCCGCCGTCCCTATCTGTACGTTATTTGTGGAAACGACATCTTGAAGAATCGATGTATCCTGAATAGTAAGTACTTGGATAACACCGTAAGTCTTCAAAGCTTCAGTGTGTGTACCCCTTGCCGCGTGATGGCACGGCTTTGATCTCCGACATTATCTCTCTCTCTCGCCCCGGGCCCGTCGTCCACCTTCGACGACGAATCGACAATGGCCGCGCTCAATCCGAACCGCTACGCTGGCCCAGCAGAAGCAGCGCTTCTTCGAGACGACATCGCCGCGGACGAAGCAGCGCGCCCAGAGCTCCAACAACGGGCAGCGCGCGCACAGACGGCTGTGCACAACGCCAAAGAGTCATTACGCGCCGCACAAGAAGCCTACGAGTCAGCGCAGAGAATTCAAGATAGCGTGACGCACCTTGAGCAGTTGCTTGAGGAGCGATTGCGCCTGTCCCGCGGCTTTTTGCACCCCATTCGACTCCTGCCGGATGAACTCCTCGCTACGATATTCCTAGACGCACGCGACTTGGGCTGGCACGAGGATCGTCAAATTGCATTTACCGTTGCAGCCTTATGCAAAGGGTGGAGACGCGCTGCCCTCTCTGCGCCCCGGCTGTGGGCATACGTCAACTGTGCTTTACGCGACGAATCCAACGGTACAACCACGCCCCGCTGGATTCCTTATATCCAAACACACCTCGCGCGGTCTGCCTCTGTGCCTCTGTCGGTCTACATCTCGTACTATGCGACCAAGCCACTGCCGTACGCCGCGGAACTGTGGACGATTGTCACTAAGCTATTTCGACGCGCCAGCTCATTCGTGTTCATCACGTCGCTCAATGTCACGCGCGAACTCTCGCTGTGCATGGATCAGCCAGCGCCTGACCTCGTGGAGCTGGACATCGGCGACGGCGAGTCGAGCGAATGCACCACCTCTGTTTTCCGTATGGGGGCAGCTTTCCTCGCTCCGCGCCTCACGACGTTTGCCCACTGCGGCTCAAAGCTTAGGTGGTCAGAGAACCGCATATACTCGTCTGTAACCAAGGTCGAGCTCCGCACGGAGGAGTTCAAGACTCAACATCTACTTAACCTCGTCCGACGGTTCCCCAACATCCGCGAGCTCGACCTGTTTGCGAGCAACACCCTCGTGTCCCCCATCCGTATCAGCATACATGCCGCACACTTACAGAAACTATGCCTCACGTTGTCCGCCGGTTTCATGGACAGCACTGTGGCCCAGTCATTCAAATTTCCGTCTCTCCGCGAAGCACGCATCCAGGCAGAAGGAACGACAGTGTGGGACCAGGGAGATCTTGCGACATTCCTGCGGTCCGCACTCGCTACGGTCGTGACCTTGATTCTCGAGCTGGATGTGGCATCGGGCGTGGCGCTCGGGCTCAGCGCCTGTACCCGTCTCGAGTCGTTGACTATTGGTGCCAAAACGAAGTGCTGCATCGACGAAGATGCGGATGTGGTATTCGATGCACTCTCCCATACGGACGCGGATGGGACGTGGCTCTGCCCTCAACTGCGAGCACTGACGATCAGAGGGTGCGTGTCGCGGGACAGCCTAGCTGACACGCTCATCTCCATTGCGGATGCACGCTGCTCGAGCGCCCCAAGTGGTCCAGCATCTCGGTTACAGAGTATTGACCTCCTCGGGTCACATAATGGGCCTTCTTGGACAGTGTACAAGACCGTTTTACAGGAACGTCTGGACAGTATTATACACGCATAGGCAGTCTATATTCTCACAAGCAACATATGCAGTCCGGCGCTCTACGACAATTCGGGATACTGTACGTAAGTCAGGTGATTAGAGTTTCATGAAAGCGCCGAGTTTGGGTTGCCCACTTTCGCACGCTCCTTGCTTATCGCCCTCGAGCTGCGAGCCATGCCCGTGCACGACTATCGCGCAGCTGCTCAGCAATTGCGCGATGCCCTGATCGCGGACGAGCAGGCTCTTCCTGCGTCTAAACATCTCGTGGCCCGCGGGCTAGCCGCCGTGCGCGAGGCTCAGATCACGCTCCAAACCGCGCAGGACGCACTTGACGCGGCACAGCGCTATTACGACCATGTCAGCCAGCTCGACAGCGACCTCGAGGAGCGCTTGACCGTCGCGCGTGCGCGATTAGATCCCACGAGGCGTATCCCCGAGGAGGTGCTCGCTATGATCTTCCTCGAAGCCGTTGAGGCCGCGCGTGGCGTGACTGAGGGGTTCGCTTTCGATCTCGCTGCGACATGCAGTAGGTGGCGCACGATTTCTCTTCACTCCCCGCGTATCTGGACGAGTGTCCAGTGCACACTGGATAAGGTTGATGGCGAGGCGTCAGAGCGACGTTGGGCAGCGTACCTTCAAACATTCCTGGATCGTGCATGCCAGCTGCCGCTCGACGTGTACCTCGACTACAACGGCGGAAATTGTCCATTACACGTCGAATTGCTCACGACCATTCGCGCTCTTTTTCGGCGTTCCCGCACTTTCGAATTCGTCACATCGCACGCCTTTGACGACGAGGAGGTCGTAGGCTTTCTTAGCGAGGAGGCTCCACGCCTCACCCATCTATCAGTGAATCGTGGAGATCATGGCTTTGTTGACGATGATATATTCGAGTTGACGCTTGCTCTTTGTGCTCCCCGTCTTGTCACGTTCGAGTTTTCCGGCTTCGCATTGCACTTCGCCACTGACCGAAGAATTCCTTCGGTGGAAAAGGCTAAGCTATACCTCGTTGGTGAACTGCCGAGCGACATACCTGCACTGATCGCCAATTTTCCGCGCTTGGTCGAGTTGGACCTTACAGTGGAGACTGACCTATCCCTCTCGACATTCGTGCTCGCCCAGCATCTACGATACTTACGCCTCTTCATGCTTGCTGGGAGCTTCGATATGGATGTTGTGCAGTCTCTAAGACTTCCGTCACTACAGACCGCGCATATCTCCATCACCGAATCGGACTCGTTCGCACAGAACGTACTGGGTGCATTCATCGCTTCCTGCCTCGCCACGGTTGAAGTCCTCCGCCTGGACTTCGACCTTGTGCCCGGAGCTGCCTGGTATCCCCCTCCGTTTGCACATTTAATAAATCATCCAAAACGGGGGGTCTATCCAGATTTCGGAGTCGGATCCAGAATCCGAAGTGCGGCATCCAGAATCTCACCTCCTCCATCCAGAATGTAACCTCCTCCATCCAGATTTTTGCCGGAGAGAATTTAGCATGTAAAGATGCCAAGGGTCTCTAGGGTCGATAATACGTGTGCTTCCGAGTGCGTACTGCTCAGGGCCTGCGTACGAGAGGAACGGGCTTAACGCGTTCCGCCCGAGTTCCGCTAAATCCGAGACCGTGATTACCACAATAGCCACTGCCACACCAGCTTCTCTTAGCTATTGAGAATCATATTTTGCTACTTGGCACGCATGCTGTCTTAATGCAGGGTGCAACACGTGTCGGCTGCGATGGCCTCGGATGTAACGGGCTATCGGTCGGGCAGTCGTTACATCCGTTACATGCATCAACGCCTCCGAAGTCTAATTCCGCATGAGGGACCGTGCAGGTACATCTTGGAGACCCTGATACAATATATTAAATGTCTACTTAGAGTCTCAGATAGGAAGAGGACATGACTTGAAATCTGGATGGAGGAGGTTGGATTCTGGATGGAGGAGGTGAGATTCTGGATGCCGCACTTCAGATTCTGGATCCGACCCCAAAATCTGGATGGACCCCCCCGTTTTGGATGATTTATTAAATGTGCAAACGGAGGGGGATAGCCTGGGGCATCACACGCTGCACCCAACTGAAACATCTGACGTTTCCGTTGGGCAGCGGCAGCGATTACAGCACCGAGAACGAAGCTATCATCGACGCATTATCTACCGCGTACACGGGCAACTCATGGATCTGTCCGCAGCTGGAAACACTCACCGTCGCCGGTGATGTGGAGGTTCCGCTTTCGTATAAGCTCCTCCGTCTGGCGCAAATTAGGTCCCCCCGCGCCCAGGCAGGTCCACCGGTTCCGCTGTCGAAAATCACTGTGGACGACACCGATGGATTGCAGAAACGTTTGGACGAGATCTTGAATGTAATGTAACGTACCAGTAGTTAGGAACTCTGGAGGTGCCAACGAGGTGTAAACGAACAAATGTACTTATTGGAATGTGCGAGCACGGCTTTGCTACTTGTGCAGAATCCGGAAACCAGAACAGACTTGAACTTTGCGTGAGGGAAATTGTCGCATGCTAACTTGGGCACAGGTTCCCGACATCTCAACTCCTCCGGTGACCCAATCCATCATGGATCACCTCAAGTCTCTGCCGAGCGAAATTTTGACACTGTATTTCGATTGCAGTACTCCTTACAGTTCCTCTTTCGCAGCACATAACGGTTGCTATCCGTTCACGTCTACTCTGCACCCTAACCCAGAATCTCGTTCAGACGCATTTGCAAAGCATCAAACCCCTCCACTTCGATACGCGTGATCGGGACAGGGAGTGCGCGCCTCGCCTCAGCCAATGCAACGAGCTTCTGAGCAAATACGCTCTCGGCGATCTTCCCATAAATCGTGATTGTCTCGAGTTGTGGGCAGGGCCACGAGCCACTGAGACGATCTGCGGAGCCCAACGCCTCAACGAGGGCGACTGGCTCATCCGCGTCGGTGATAGGAATGAGAATCGATCTGAGGACGAGATGCCTCAAGCGCGTGCACACCGCGATCCCTTCTGCAAATCCGGGCACAAGGTCGAAGTGGAGGTGCAGCTTCAGGACGTTCCCGAGCGCGTTGCTCATGAACGACCTGATGACGTCCGGTTTGAGCGTGTGCGACTCCATGATATGAACGTATGCAGCTAGGAGCGAGGGGAATCGTAACGCGTCCGCGGTAGTTTGGTTGATCGTGCCCGAGGGCAACTGGAGACGCATCGCGAGGAGACGGTCGCTGTGCACCACCGAGTTGGCAAGCAAGTCGCAACTCATGAATAGGTGAAGTTTCTCCAGATGCGGGAAGCATGCGAAGAGATCTGGCAAAGAATCGCCATCGAGGAAGTCGACCAGCACCTCCGCCTCCACAACAGCCGCAGCACCATCGAAGTCCGGGTCGAAAACTAACATGGCTCCGCCAAACGAGAATTTCTTGAGCTTTGGCGCGCGGAGAGCGAGTTCTAGCGCGGCGCGGTCGTCAGAGTCTAGCTGCATCGATATCGTTTGATCCACGCGTAGGTCGACGAGGTGAGGCGCGTGCGCGCGGAGAAAGTCGAAAGGATCGTCGTCGCGGTCAAATTCGAGCGACGTCACAAGCTCGAACTTTTCCGAGCGCTGCCAAACCGCCAGAAGCGCCGCGCGCAAGTCTCCTAATAACCAAGTCCCCTCGCAGGAGTATTCGATACGTGCGTCAAGCAGAATTGATCCCGCACGGGCGAGATGTGTGCGCAGGTACTCGGCCAATCGTCCTTGCGCCGCGAAGTCGACTGTACCCTCCAACACACAGCTGACGCGCGCCCATAAATGACGCATACTCAGAGCGACTGCGCGCCACCATTTGCAAGTCCCCGCGAGCGCAAAGGCGTGTCCTACGGCGTTTGGAACGGCAAGGAAGATCGCGGACAGAAGCTCGTCGGGCAGACGTATAATGAGGTTACGTTTCTCGCGGGCAACCGTCTGCGGTGCACCTGCGCTGACTCGGGCTTCCTGTAGGGCAGACCAGGGGCCAATTCGCTCTGTTTCATCGTTCACTGTACGAGGAGAATTTGTGTCGGCGCGCGCGTCGGCGGAGCCAGCGTTGAACGAGGACATGTCGTGCTGGGTACTGGATGTGCGGAAGAAAGAGGCGGGTGGCAACGGAACTCCAAACTCCGGGCTCAACTCAAGAAAGGATTCGTGAATTACTTAAAGACCTTGCGGGATCCAAAAATTTGGACCTCGGCGTTGCGCTCCAACATTTTCGCGAGGACGTAAACGTCACGGGTAACAGAAAAAGAACAGCCTGGTTTCGAAATGGATCCACCAAGACCGCGAGAGCCGTATGGTCTTTGTTTAGTAACAGGTTGTACTTAGTCTCTTAGTAGGCGTAGGTGGAAAATACCAGTTAAAAGTTAGAAGCCGCAGATGCGCAGCGCTTGTGGCGAAAGCGGAGAGTAGAGCCGAGCGGCGTCGCAGCATCCGCACTGCCTCGTTCCCGTCCCGCAGACGCCCCTGCTTAACGTCTGAGGTCTACAGAGCTTAAAATGGGGCCCATAAAGGATTATACAGCCGAAATTCAGTCATCGAAATTGTCGCGGAAAAGTCGCTTCGCAACGCCGAGGACCAAATTTTTGGATCCCGCAAGGTCTCTATTCTGACAGTCAGGCCTTTCGCCGTGTCGTCCATCGTTCCTTTTTGCTCCGTGTCTTCTGAATGGAGGAGATAAAGGACGCGGACCAACCCGCGACGATATCACGAGGAAGGACGACTCTGTATAACCGAAAGTTCTTGCTTTGGCAATCCCACCAGTTCAGACCTCCTTCTGGGTATCGATGTGCAGAACCATCACTCAAGTAGCTCTCTACCAGCTGGACGCCGAGGACAAGTGACGGTCGGGTGCGCCAGCGGTGTTATCTTCGCTCTTTCGATACGACACTGAGCCCTGGCGCCTTTTGTAGATCGAATTACCTTGGATCGTTCCAGCTTCCACTGAACAATATCATCGCAGCGGTGACGAAAAGTTGCGAGTTGGTGCATACAGCCCGAATGTCCAGGTCGTCAGAGCATCGGATGGGGGGATTCGAGTGTGTGGACCAAATGCAATATGTGTGAAGATATATCGGTACAAATGCGTGGAATGGCTACAGTTACGCAGCAGCAACGGCGCCCGGACGGGTTTGTATTCGTTGTCCCTGCAGCGCGGCGATCTACGCGGGTCGCGGGTCGTCAGCAATGAGCACCAATATGAACACGAGGAAGAGACGGACCTCTGCTTTCTTGCTCTCCGCCTTAGCCGCGACGTCTTTTATCTGGGTCTCCACGCGACTCCTGTTCACGCGTGAGACGAGGAGGACGAGGAGGTGGGGAATGGGGAAACTCACAGTTCTCCGCGAATGAACTCCAAGCGCTTGTCGACGGTCTGACGCGCCTCTGCGTGTTCCTGCTGCACCAACACAGGCCCGACCATCTTGTACACCGTATTGTGTTCTTTCAATCCTGCAAACTCCTACAGCACAGCGAGCGTTACTGGAGCGAGTCAAGGACGAAAAGCGCGTTATACGGACCTTCTTGACTTGCTCGTTCTCTGCGAGCTGGGCGTCCAGTCTCTGGCGCGCGTCGACGGCGGCGGAGAGCTCGTTGTTGAGCGCTTGGAACGCGGCGGACGCTTTTTGGAGGTCGTCGTCGACGGACGCGGACGCGGACGCCATCGATGCTCGGGGTTCGGGTTGGGTGGCGAGCGGCAAAGTCCGCACCGTGACCTTCTCCTTGCGACCGCCGACCATGGTGCGTCCTTCCAGCCCCTTTCTTACTCGATTACATTACTTACTTTGAATGTATAGAGTGATAACGCAGGTACTATTCATTCGATTACCAGCACTCCGTGCTCGCTGACGCTCGGGCAGAATACAAAGAGGCGTTCGCGCTGTTCGACAAGAAGGGCGTCGGGGCCGTCCCGCGCGAGACGCTCGGCGACCTCCTCCGGGCGCTGGGCCAGAACCCGACGCAGGCAGAAGTAGCAGAGATCGTAGCCTCCGCGCCGCGCGAGGTCGACTACAAGACCTTCCTCGCCATCCTCAACCGTCCAGACGGCTTCAAGCCCGCCGGCACTGCTGGTGCGTCCAGGTCCAGCGTGCGCGGTGGGTAGCTAGCTGACGCGCAGTAGAGGAGTTCATTCGCGGGTTCCAGGTGTTCGACAAGGAGGGCAACGGCTTCATCGGCGCCGGCGAGCTGCGCTACGTCCTCACCCAACTCGGCGAGAAGATGTCAGATGACGAGGTCGACGAGCTCCTCAAGGGCGTTCAGATCGGCGCGTGCGTCTCCATGCGTCCTATTCCCCCCGTCCAACTCACTCAATATGTTGCTTGCAGAGACGGAAACGTCAACTACGAGTCTTTCGTCCGCACCATCCTCAGCCAGTAACCAATCCACGCCCCGCTCTCGCTGCATGTTCATATCTCCCTCCTGTCCATGTTCCTGCCCCCGCGTGCGCTATTATATTACAGAAACAACACACCGCACAAGTGAGATGGCTGAGCCAAAAGAGCTACGGCAACGACGAGAGCAGGACGGGGGAGAAGTAAGAATCTTTACGACAGTGGTGTGCGAGCAACAGAATGACGATGACGACGACGGGGTTCAAGAAAGTAAGGAAACGGTCGACAGTGGATAATGGATAACGATGGGACGCTCGAGAAGTCGGGTCGGGTCTGGGGTTCGTATGCTACTTCAATGGGGTGAGTGAGGCGTGTAACAAGAACAGGCGAGCGGAGACGCGTCAGCACACGCCCTCCTCCGCACCGAGGATCTCCGGCCTCCTCAGGATAGCCTCCGCCACACTAGGGCTCGTTGCCCTCTGCACGTGTTGCTGCTGCTGCTGTGGAGGATACGGCGCTGCGTACATCACCGGGCTCAAAAACTGCTGCTGTTGTTGACCGTTATACGCCGGCGGCTGCTGAGCATGAAGGACGGGCGAGAACGGTACGGGCGACCCGCGCTGCTGCATATGAGCGTGCGCGTGCATGGCGTAGACGGGCATAGGCATCGGCATCGGCATGCCGGCTTGCATAGGAATCGGAATCGGCATGGGCATCGACATGGGGACGGACATGGCGCGTTGTTGCTGCTGGGCGTGTATTTGGGCGTGGTGGAAGACGTGGAGCTGGTTCACGAGTTGCTGGATCTGAGTCTGGGCCTGTGGGTGGGAGTCAGTAAGCGGATGAGGGCCGAATGAAGCATGTGTGGCGGAAGGAGTACGGAGCGCGCGGGACGCGAGCACACGGAACGCGGGAAGCGGGAAGAGTTGCACGACGGGAGGAGAGGCAGGACAGGACGTCGAGCATACAGACATACACTCACCTCGTTCTCTCTCCGCCGACACTCCTCAAGCTCGCGCTCGAGTTCATCGCACCGCTGCGCGACGCTCTCCCGGCCCTTGGCCGCGCGGTCAGCTTCCATGAGCGCCTTGGCGAGCTCCTTGCGCACACAGGCCAGCTGCGCCTCGACTCCCGCGCGCGGCGGCGGGTGCGGGTCGAGCGATCCGAAGTCGGCGTGCGGGCTCCTGGCGCGTTCCGGCGGGGGCGTGCGCGGTCTGTACCACCCGTCGGGGATGGACTGGGAGAGGGAAAGAGGAGGAGGCTGGAGCGTGTCGCTTGCGGAGAGCGAGAGCGGCGTGGGGAGCCCGATGGAGGTCGGGTTGGTGCTCTGGCTCTCTGCGACGGACACGTTGTCGAGCGAGTCGTCGTCCGAGTCGGGCGGGAGGGGCGCGTTGAGCGCGGCGTCAATAGAGAGGGTCGGACGCAGTGTGGGTGCGGAGGGAGGAGTAGGTGGTGCGGGGGCCAGCTCACGATCGCGGATGGACGTGGCCGCTGGCGGATCCGAACTGACATCCGCGTGCTGCTCCGAACCCAAGTCGTCACCCTCACGGTCGCCGTCCGTCGTCGTCGTGGCCGCCAGCGTCTGGAGGTACTGCGTGGCGAGCAACTCGTCCCGACGCGCCGCCCGGGCCTTGTTGTCTCGCTTCCGTCGCTCCTTCGTCCGCTTGTTGCTGCTGCCACGCGTGCTGCCGCCGCCGTCAGACACGCTCTCCGGCGCGGGCACCTGCACAGGCTCGCTGACGGCGGGGACGTGCGCGGCGGGCGCGGGGTGGCTCAGCTTGCGCCGCTTGCCCGTCAGCTGGCCCGCCCAGGAGCGCCCCGCACCGGCGGCGACGACGAGGACGGTGAGTGTGAGGAGCGCAACGGGCAGCGCATTGTCGGCGATGGAGGACAGTCTGAGCGGGCTGTCGTCGTTGTGAGGCATGAAGAGGAAAGAGAAGGGAAGGGAGTGGGAAAGGAGGTCGGGACTTCCCGCAAGACAAGGCTCAACCAAATGAAGTGAAATGGAATTACAACAAACATGTACCTGAACCCGTGACTAAGCATAATAGGATCCTCCCCCGTCTATTCCTCCCGCTCCCTTCTACGATATCGTCATGCTCTTCCGCTTCTCAGGGTGGTGGTAATACGTCCGGTGCCGCGTCCCGCCTGCGCTGCTCGCGCCGCCGCTCGTTCCCTCGCCGCTCGTCTCCCGCCCGTGCTCGTGCTCGGCGATATCGCTCAGCGCAGCATGCGCTCCGTCGCCACTCATGCTCGACGCGCTCCCGTACTCGCTATCGCTGCTGCTCTCGTCCACAGCACCACCCGCACCCGCCTCCAGATCGCGCTCCGGCTCGCGCTCGTCATCGTCGTCCTCCTCCGGCAAGTTGATCACGCCCGTCGCATGGTCGAAGCTCAGCCGGTGGCTCACTTGTCGGCCCGCCAGCACGCTCGCACTGTCCCACGGATTCGCCCCGTGCGTCAACGTATCCTGGCTCGCGCCCTGTTGTTGTTGCGAAAGCGGGATGGACGATTGCCGACGGACGTCCGGCCGCGCCATGCTCTTCCGTCGCCGGAGCGTGAGCACGACGGCGTCGTTCCCGTCTCCGTCGCCGCCCTTCGCGCGTCGGCGGCCGTCGAGGTAGTTCGCGAGCGTCTGGCCCTTCTTCAATGGCAGCCACGGCGAGGGCAGGATCCCCGTCAGCGCCGGGTGTCCGTATCGTCTCTTGCCCGTACTGTCCAACGTGTCAGATAAGCTCGGAACGGGATGGGATGGGGGATACGCACTTGAGCACTCCGTCATACCAATTCGTCATCGGCGGCTGCGAATAATCCGTCCTATCGTCCTCGGGCGCGACGTACAGCGTCTCATCGTTCTGCGCGTACCGTCTCCGATTCAGATTACTCTGACTCCAACTAACAGGATGTCCGCTCCGCAATCTCGCAACCTCGTCCGAGTCCTCGCCGCGTTGCACTTCGCACACGCTGCTGAGTCCGACGAAGTTGCTCAAGGGGCCGAAGAGCGCGTCCATGGACCAGGTCCAGTACGTCGTGAAGAGGATTAGGGGAGCCATTAGGGAGGCGAGGATGAAGGATTGTTTGAGGAGGAAGATGCCGGCCATGAAGACTTGGAAGATGAGTACGCCCCACATCATCCGCACGAACGTGATGGGCCACGCTTGGCCTTGCGATTCGTACGGCTTGTAGAACACTGCGTGATTCGGTGAGAGGAGAAGACGGGAGAGGGGAGAGGGGAGGACGCACCGAAGAGGAGTTTGTACTTGTACACGACGTAGCTGATTCCGAAGTACGCCGCGCCGAAGAAGAGGATGAGAGGCTGGATGACGCTGTAGAGCATCGTGATCACGAAGACGAGGATCGCTTGTGGGTACACCGCGCCGTAGTTGACCATCGGCGGCGCGTTCAGCTCTGCAAAGTCTACAAGGGCCGAATCAACACAGGTTCGTGTGCGGTAATGTAGATGAGACGCACCGCGGGGCGTACGCGTAATGAACGCGCGGTAGAAGAAACGCGGGATGATCACGCCCAGGTTGAGCAGCTGCAGCGGCATAATACCAAAGCCTGAGCCCGTAATCAGTCAAGTCGTGGGAAAGAGTGCGGGAGGACGGACCTTGGAGGATGACATAAGACAAGAAGAAATGCCTCGCATTACCCTTCTGAAGCGCCATCGCCAGTTTCTCCGGCACCTTCGCCGGCGAATTCGCCAAGTCGCGAATAAGCTGCCAATACGTGCTCGCCAACAAGAACTCGAACACCACGTTCACGAGCAGGAACAGGAAGTACTTCTTCAGCAGCGAGTACTCGATCCAACTCCGCGCGCGGAAGCCTTGGAGGTACGAGAGCCCTTCGAATAGGAAGGGTAGGAGACCGTTGAGGGTGATGAGCGCGATTGACGGGAGCGAGTTTTGGACGAATGCCCGCACGGCGTCGGAGGAGTCGATAAGGCGCCCGAGCCACGGCATGACGCGTTGGATTTCCTCGTAGGAGAGAAGGGAGGAGAGGGCTGTGACGGGTAAGGCCCAGAAGAAGAACATGAGCACTATAAAGGCTGATACCGCCAGATCGCGCGTGCGTTGGCCGCGCGGGGAGAGGGTCATGTTCGCCCAGACTATATCGCGCGGCTCGGGCGAGAGACAGGCGGTTGTGGACGAGGGCACGGGCGCGGTGACGAGTTGGGATACGGCTTGGGCGGAGGACATGGATTCGAAGGTGACGAAGGCGCAGTGCGTCGCGCGAAACTTGCCGCTGCGCCGTTTTTTGCGCACTTGCTCGTCGAGAGCGCGGAAGTGCGCTTCGAGGTGCTCGATGGCGTCCACGCGCTCGAGACTGTACCATTTCGGTCGTAGCGTGGGACGTGGGCGGTGTGGGACGACGAGACGCGGCGGAGGGTTGAGCGAGGAGTCGTGGCCTGGTGGGAGGTCGATGTCGATTAGAGGCCCGGCTTGCGAGGGGTCGTACGCTTCCACAGCGCATGGGTTACCGACGTAGGATGTCCACGCGGATTCGAGCGCTAGGAGCGCGGCGGTGCGTTTGTCGAGGAGCGGCTTGAGCGCGCCGATCTCGCGGCAGACGGAGACGGACTCGACGGCGAAGCCCATGTTCTCGTAGTAGGTCGCGAGCGCACGTTCGCCGCGGAGATGCGGCGGGAGGTACGAGACCATGACGGTGCGGGCTTGGATGGAATGGACGAGCTCGAGGGAGAAGAGCTGGCGGGCGCGGACGAAGCGCTTGTAGTTGGAGTAGAGGAAGCGCATGGCGACGAATGTGAACATGTAGGTGAAGAGGAACTGCACGAAGAGATAGGCGTTCGCTTCGGAGATGAGGTCGAGCCAGTCGTCTGGAGCGGTTCCGCCGCCCTTGTTGCCGCCGTTGCCACCACCTTCTGGGAAGGAGAGAAGTCTAAGCCATCCGCCGCCGGTATCTGGGTCGTCGTCATCGTCGTCCCCGTCGCCCCCCATGGAGCGACCGACGTAGACGTTAACCGGCATGAGGATAGCCATTGCGAGACCTGAGCATGCAAGGAAGAGATAGAATGAGGTCTTGAGGAAGTTGAGCAGCTGCGGAGAGCAGTTTAGCAGGCGGGAGCGAGGAGCGGGACGGATAACGCACGACTGCGGCGTCGAGACCGACTATCTGCAGCACAGAGAGCTCTGACACGCGGATTGTGGGCAGTATCCATCCCGAGGCGCTGGTGCCGACGTGGGCCTCGTGCGGCGAGAAGTCTGCGAGGGTATCGTTAGCGCGCTCGCTGGGAACGACGACGACGACGGCCGCGCCTTTGAGCTTTGTGCGCGGGGAGAAGAGGAGTGGCCAGCGTCGTCTGCAGAAGGAGAAGAGAGCGAACGAGAACAGGCCCAGGGCGAGCGAGAGCGAGAGCTGCATCGAGAACCATGGTCCCTCGAACTGCCCTACACGACGGGTCAGTACACTGCGGGCGGCGACGACGACGACGACAATACTCACTAAGCGCCGGCGAGCCCGGGGGAAGGTCGGGCCCAGTGTCTGTGTCGTTGTTGAAAGCCATGCTCGCCGTCGCGGGCGTGATTGCGGACATTGCCGATCCCTCTCACATGGCGGACGTCGACTACCGCGTCACTTACGTGAGTTCCCTGACCTCGTCGTCGTCGTCCTCGCCGTCGCTGAAGACAGTTTAGTCGTCGCACACGACGGTGCACAGAGCGGGCGACGCGTCTTTCTCGCGCTCGCCGCTGCACTCGCGCGTCCAACACACGCCGCAACGGGCAAAGACGCGTCCCAGATCTGCGCAGAGCGACCATGACGCGCTCTCGTCGCTGCCCATCGACCTCCAAGAGGCCCTCATCATCGAAGACCTGCTCTCCGTCCTCATGGTGCGCTCTTAACGGACTTGTTCCCCGCGTTCCGACGCGTCGCACACAGGGCATCGAGGGCTCCTACATCGTCGTGCACCCAGACTACGTTCCAGACGACCCCAGAATGCAGATAAAGGGCGCCCGCTTCGTCGTCTCACAGCAACTAGGTGCGCCCCATCCTCACCAGCGACGACCGCGTCTTACGCGTCGACAGACCCGTCTTTACGCGACTTTGTCTCGCGAATATTGCCATTGAGCACCTACTTCACCGCAATCTCGTCCTTCATAGAACTGCGCGGTCCCTTGGAGTACGGTCTCGTCAACCACGCCCTCTGCGCCGCCTTACGCGACATGCTCAAGGTGCGCGCCACATCGTCCGTAGTCCCAACGCGTCTGACACGCTCGTAGGACTACTACGTGCTCCTCTCCCAACTCGAGCACGCCTTCAACACCTCCCGCTCCTTCACCCTCCAGAAGCTCTGGTTCTACGTCCACCCCACCCTCCACACGCTCTCCCTCATGTACGCACTCATCTCTGAACTCGCTCAAGCGGACGACCCGACACCTTCCTCGGAGGACGACTCGGACCTCTCGCTCGACGAGGACGCTGAAGCACTCGGCATCGCGTCCGGCGTCAAGGCCGTCCTCAGCCAACTCGACGCAGGCGGTGGCATCATCAAGGGCGGCGAGGTTGTCGCCGTCATCTGGACGCGCATGGCCAACATGGCAGGCGACCCTGCAGCCCGCGCTCTCTACGGCGCCCTCCTCCGTCGCGCATCGCGTCCGTACGCCGAGGCCCTAGAGCGCTGGATCACCACCGGCGCGCTCGACGATCCTCACGGAGAGCTCATGGTCAAAGAGGCACGCTTCATCAATCGCGGTACCCTCGAGCAGGACTATACCGACGAATACTGGGAGAGGAGGTATACCCTACGCGATGGGAGTACGCTCGCGGGCAAGACGCATCAAGCTGGCGTTCCGCGGCCACGGGCGAATGGTGGAAGGTTGCCGGGCGGGGCGTGCGTGCCGCCGCCACTGGAGACCTGGAAGCACAAGATATTGCTGGCGGGCAAGTACCTCAACGTTATTCGCGAGTGCGGGATCGAGGTCTCGCGCGCCTCCAAGACCGATGCTGACGGCGATGCCCCCGCGCTCGACGAGGAGCGGTTCTACAAGAGCGTAGAGAGCGCATACGGCCATGCGAACCAGACGTTGCTCAAGCTCCTCCTCGACGACCAACAACTCATCCTCCGTCTCCGCACGATGCGCCATTTCTTCTTCCTCTGCCAATCGTCGTTCCTTACGCAGTTTCTCGACCTCGCCGCGAGCGAGCTGCGCAAAAGCGCACGGAGCGCCAGTATCGTCAAGCTCCAGTCACTGCTCGACCTCGCGCTGAAAGACGACTCGAATCCGGACCTGTTTAAGGAGGACATCAAGGTGTCCATGGCGGGTTCTGGGTTGTACGATTGGCTCCTGAAGGTCGTCAGCGTGAGCGGCGCGATTGGGCCGGAGGGCGAGGGGACGGGATGGGACGCGCAGGGGATGGACATGCCCGAGGACCACGGCGCGAGCAAGAAGGATCGCGACGGGGATAAGGAGAAGGAGAAGAAGGCGCTGCTCGCGAGCGACGCGCTCACGCTCGACTACGCCGTCAAGTTCCCGCTCTCGCTCGTCCTGAGCCGTAAAACTATCCTTCGGTACCAGCTCCTGTTCCGCTTCTTGCTTCACCTCCGGCACGTCGAGCTTGCGCTTGGTGCTATGTGGTCTGAACATACGCAGCCCGTGTGGCGCTCGAAATCCGCGTCGGGCGATGCGCCGGACGAGCTGGAACGGTGGAGGAGACGCGTATTCGTGTTGCGTGCGCGCATGCTCGCCTTCGTGCAGCAATTACTCGCGTTCGCGACGAGCGAGGTGCTCGAACCGCATTGGCGCGCTCTCGAGGCCAAGCTCGCGCGCGTGACCACCGTCGACCAGCTCCTGCGCGACCATGTGGACTTTCTCGATACGTGTCTCAAGGAGTGCATGCTCACGTCTTCCAAGCTCCTCCGCGCGTACTCGCGTCTCGTCGTCACGTGCTCGACTTTCGCGGTGTATACTGCCAGCTTCACTAAGAGCGCCGCGCAGGCCGTTGCCGCGGCGAATGGCGAGCCAGAGGTCACGCCGATGGAGAAGCGTTGGGAGTTTTTGAACAAGTTTGAGACGAATTTCAATCATTGGCTCAAGGTGCGTCGTCTGCGTCTTGGTTGGAGTGTGCGATGAATCTGATGCGTCGTCATATGCAGGTGTTCATTGACTGTGTCTCGTTTTACTCTTCGACGGACAACATTCAACTGCTTGCTCTTGTCGTGCGGTTGAATAGTGTGCAAACATCTTCCGGCTCATGATGGATCTCTCTTGTATTTCCTTCTGTATGAATATGTCATTTGTGTTTTACCCACACATGCTTTGCTGGGCCCGTCTCCATCCTTGCTCACACGGCGGGCAAAATGCTTGAAGAATGGCAAACATTCTTCAGGCAGATAAACCATATCGAGGTGAAGAATCGGGACCGTTCTTCAAGGCCTTTGCCCGAGGTGTCGGTGGAATAAAAGGAATGGAAGGTGTTGCGGCCAGCCGTATAAGACCTATATGGATAACCCGCGGGAGAGAACCATCCGCGACTCACTACACCTAAAGACCCACACGAGAC
>KV426420.1:0-20742 GCA_001632375.1 Exidia glandulosa HHB12029
TGGTGCTACCCATGCTGTCTCTCACTGCAGAACGATGCTAGGGAGGTGTTCATCGTGTTGCGGAGATCCGCATTTGCCGTGTAGCTCACTTGTCAACCTGCTCGTGTTTCGACTTCTTCGCGCGGCTCCCCGCAACATCTTGGGCTTCTGGATCTCAATTGTTGTCTGTGGATCATGGTCACTTGACTCCTGCGCAGACGCCTTGACGTTCGATCAGCACCCCATAAACGTACGGAACTATCCCACTGCGCCTTGGCCACGCTCTAGACTCTGCCCGGTTCATCCCGCCTCGTACGGGGGATATCGGGTGCCTACGATATTCGACAACGACGCCCTGAGGGCGGTGACGCGGGAGGTCATGTGTGCCGGGATGAACCGTTTAGCCTCTCTTCCTTTGCGCGACTTTGAGCCCGGGCCGTCACGCCCCCCTGAGCCGACCTGTCCAAGGTCATGCACAGACAGACCCCGCATTCTGTCATAAGGCGGGGCCCCGCACTGGCCCTTGTCACCTCCTTCTCCTGCTTCCACCTCCACCCACGACCGCCATGGCACCCACGTTCTCGCACACTTTCAACCACCCGTCGTACAGCGGCAAGGTCTCGTTCCCCGTCGGTCTCTTCATCGACGGAAAGTTCGTCGACGGCTCAGAGGGCAAGCTCATCGAGTGCGTGCAAGAGCAACATGTTTCGGATCTTGCTGACCGCGTCCAACAGCGTCCTGAACCCCTCGAACGGCAAGCTCATAGGCCAGATCGCCGAGGCTTCCAAGGCCGACGTCGACAAGGCCGTCGCCGCCGCGCATACCGCGTTCAACGAGTCGTGGGGTCTCAAGGTGCCCGGCTTCGAGCGCGGCAAGCTGCTCATCCGTCTCGCCGAGCTCATCGAGGAGCACGCCGACGCGCTCGCGGCCGTCGAGGCGCTCGACAACGGCAAGGCGTTCGCGATCGCCAAGAGCTTCGACGTTACGGAGAGCGCGGCCGTCTTCAGATACTACGGCGGCTGGGCGGACAAGCTGCACGGCAAAGTCATCGAGACCAACCCGACCAAGTTTGGCTACACGACGCACGAGCCCATCGGTGTCGTGGGCCAGATTATCCCCTGGAACTTCCCCTGTACGTCTTGCGCGCATAACTGCGACCTTACGCTCATGCTCTGGCAGTCATGATGGCCGCCTGGAAGCTCGGTCCTGCGCTCGCGTGCGGTAACACCGTCGTGCTCAAGCCGTCCGAGTTCACGCCGCTGTCCGCGCTCTACCTTTGCCAGCTTATCAACGAGGTACGCACAGTTTCATAAACATGCCGCGGGAGTGTAACACGTCCCGTCGACAGGCCGGCTTCCCGCACGGTGTCGTCAACATCCTCAACGGCTACGGCTCGACCGTCGGCGCAGCGATTGCCGAGCACATGGGCATCGAGAAGGTCGCGTTCACCGGCTCGACGCTCGTCGGCCGGTCTATCATGAAGGCGGCGGCGAACTCCAACTTGAAGAAGGTGCGGGCTGCCGTTTCCGTCCCGGCCGATTGCTGACGCGATTTTCGGCGTAGGTGACGCTCGAGCTTGGTGGAAAGAGCCCGAACATTATCTTTGACGACGCGGATATCGAGCAAGCTATTCGCTGGACGGCGTTCGGCATGTTGTGCGTATCTTGCGTCTCGTGTTTCCTTCGCGTCCCTTGCCCTTTTTGCATCGCCTTCTTTCATCGACGTTTATCAGCGTGCATCCTACCTCGTTGGGCGCGTCCCTTACGAGCGCACGAGCACCTACCCTTAACCACGCGTCCACCTCCCACCTTGCACCCTGCCACTACTCGCGTCTGCTGTGCCAGCCACCATCCACGCTTCCAACGCCCGCATCCATCCGCGTCCCTTTGTCCATCCTTCCCTGAACCTGAACTAACACCACGCCCCAGCTTCAACCACGGACAATGCTGCTGCGCCGGTTCGCGCGTATACGTGCAGGCGAGCATCTACGACAAGTTCGTCGAGCAGTTCAAGGCGCACGTCCAGACGCTCAAGGTCGGCGACCCGTTCGATAAGGAGACGTTCCAGGGCCCGCAGGTGTCGCAGATCCAGTTCGACGTACGGAGTCTTTCCGCGTCACTTCATGCGTCCGTTCTGACTCTTTATCTTGTAGCGCATCATGGGTTACATCGAGCATGGGAAGGAGGCGGGTGCCACTGTCGCGCTGGGCGGAAAACGCCACGGCACGGAGGGGTACTTCATTGAGGTTCGTTTGAGCGGAGTGTTGCGGGTTGATGTTGACGCTGACGCTGTGGCAGCCTACGGTGTTCACGGACGTGAAGCCGGAGATGAAGATCGTGCAGGAGGAGATCTTCGGGCCGGTTGTCGTTCTTGCGAAGTTTGAGGATGAAGATGGTGCGTTCATGTTCGCTTCCGCTCCACACCATACCCTCTTCGCTGTCCTGCCCGTGCTCTCCCTCGCGCCATTCACTTCAAAGAGGCTTTCCTCTGCGCGTCCATTCGTCGGGGACATGCGTAAACTCATTCACGGTCTATTCATGGTGGTGTTGCGCACCCGCTGTTCCTATCGAACTTTCCGTCCTTGCGCTTCGCACATTCCTCATACACGTCCCGGCCGCTATCCGGTCCACTCCTCCCGCCCCATCCGTGCTGACGCGCCATCCATCCTGCAGACATCGTCCACCAAGCAAACGACACCGTCTACGGCCTCGCCGCCGCCGTCTTCTCGTCCAACGTCTCGCGCGCGCTGACGGTCGCGCAACGGCTGCGCGCAGGCACGGTCTGGGTGAACCACTACAACAAGCTGCACCCGCAGATTCCGTTCGGCGGGTTCAAGCAGAGCGGTATTGGACGCGAGCTCGGCAAGTACGCGTTGGCGAAGTATGTTCATCCTCTTTCTCCTCCTGCTTTACGTTACTGATACGCGTACGAATGTGCAGCTACACGAACGTCAAGGCCGTGCAGGTCAACCTTACCGACAAGCTCTAAGCTTGCCTAACGGCTCAGTCTCCCGTCGAACGAGTGACGGATGACCTTTTCCTTGTCAATGTCTGTCGTGCTGTACGATGCGTCTCTTGGTAACAACAAAATGGAATTATCAATGTGCGTTCTCTTTCCACTCTCCCTTGTGTGTGTTGCGATCGTGACCGGGTGGAGTTGTATGCCCGCCGACTGGGCGAGTTTTGTTCGAAACTGGTTTCAGTCGCGATGGAAATGTTGGCCTCCTATGCTCGTTTGGTTAAAGTCTCGATGCGCTCGACGGTGGAGAGTATCAACCTCATCCCGAGTCCGGTACTCCAATCCCCGCAACTCCAGCTCTTCATCGCCACTCCCGTCATATCCCGTCCTACTATCGACATGTCCACGCCCATCTTCCAGTCGACGCCCATGTTCCAGTCCTTTGCCGCCATGTCGTACCCTGAGACAGTGCGTTAATTCCACTTTATTCTTCTCGTATCGTTTGGCTAACGCGTGTACAGCCTGCTCTCAGTCGCGGTGCCTCGGTGAACAGCACGTACTCTGCGCCGCCCAGCACGCCCGCTACTTTCAACTCGCCGTTCGTACAGTCCGAGCCGCTCATCGCCGAGCTGGGCCGTACGAGCCTGCAGAGCCCGCTCCCTCTCTACGAACTGCGCGAACTCGCGGTACAGGAGATTGCCAAGGCACTCCAGGCTGAGGTCCAGGTTCAGTTCGAATCTCCCTCCTCCGGGATGGCGTTCGTCCCTACGTCTTCCTCGTCCAACATGAAGGCTACACTCGTCGGACTAGGGTTCTCTGCTTTGGAGCTCGAGACCAAGGAGGTGCCCGTCGCGTTTGTCGCCCCTGTGATCATGAAGCGCGAGCGAGAGGTGCCTTCTCTCAGGCTGGCGCCTGCGTTCAATATCGTCCTCGCGTTCATCAACCTCTTCGCCGCTCCGATACGTTGGGCTGCCTCCCTCCTCGCGAGCATCTTGGCCGTTTACCAGGGAGCGGTAGCTCTATTCCGTGGGGCGACGGATTCGAAGCCCATGTGCGGCCAAGGGAGCTCTGAACAGTTCATTGCGTGCATGTCCGCGTTGTGTCTTGCGTGCGCCTTCGGACTTCTCTTGATGGGAGTCCTCGGTGCTCATTGTGCGGTCTGGATGTACTGCCTGTTCAACAACTGAATGAATGTCTCGCTTGTTCGCAGACGAGTTGCTGAATCCAAAATGTACCAACTACTTAGGAGCTGTATCCATACTATGCTATGAGTTTATATTTAAATCGCAATCCGTTCCGTCAATTGTTCTTCTTTTCCCTCAACTTTGTGTCAAAATAATGCCTTGACACGAATTCGATTGTGATAAGCAGGTCTGCGATCATATAAGAGTCTATTCTGTACGCAGGCGCGTTCAAGGGCAAGAATCGACCCGCAGCATCTGACGCCATCGCGCAGATCGATGCAGGAACGGCCGTGGAGGCGGTGCTCGAGGATTGCTCAGGCTGCGCCGCGGACAGTCTTCCATCCTGTTATACATCCGAGACTCGCTGCGCGATCTGAGCGGATATTCGGGGTGGTGTTCGAGATAACCACTGTCGGTAAGAATATCTCAACGAGCATGCTTCAATGCATGTTCGAGCAGTGACATAGTGGCTAAATCGTCGCCTCAGGCTCGGCGTCCCACTCCTATTGCACACAGCCTCGGTGCAAGTTCTCATATCCCCGAGAATTTGCACGATCTTTAACTTTTGAAATTGTACGGCGGCCGGTTCAGATCTCAGACCTGTCCACGGAAGGATTTTGCCACGCGAAATCACAGCCACCCGACGCTCAAACAGGGAAAGGCACGGACCGGGAAAGCATCTATTTCCCAATTCACCCCCGCAGTCGCAGAGAATCCACCACGGCCAGTGTGGTGGCTGCTACAAGCGGTCCCGACGACGTCCCATCGGCTCGGCAACACCGGATGGCGCGTCGACGGGAGCGCTCGAGGATAGAGCTAACAAGCGCGTTTTCCGGGATCGCCGAGATGAGTATATAAGGGGCCCGCTCCGGCCTACTGTGTATCGCACCTTTCCCCGCACCCCACCAATGGGTAAGCGCACCGCCCGTTGCTCTCGCCTCGACCTGACCACGTCTCCCCCACAGCACCTCTACCAGCAGAAGCTCTCCGGTCCCCGTACCATTACGTCCCTACAGAATGGATATGCGCGCTGTTCGTGTCGCTATTCGCACTCTCAACCTGTGCGTATCTCACTGCGCTGTCCGACGTGGCTGTTGACCACTTCTTGGCCTAGTTATCCACATCTTCCAAGCCCTTCGATACCGACTATGGTGGCTCTTGCTGACAGCTGTGTGCTGTGGCATAGGCGAGACTATTGGGTGGTCCGCCCGACTCTGGTCTAGCCTCGATATCGCGCAGAAGATGCCTTTCCTCATACAGTACGTCCACTCGCCTGGGCATCTCTTGCTGTCTAACACTGTTCTGTTGTTAGAATCTCCACAACGATGTGAGCTCGCAAGCGACAGCTCTCTCCGACTGCTGACATGGTCTCAGCATGTCCCCCACCTTCCTTGTTGCCGCGAACTTCATAATACTAGGGCGGATAATAAACATCCTTGGACCTCAGTACAGCCGCCTCAGCCCGGCACTCTGTACGCCCGCCTAGCTTTCCTCGTCGCACTCCACGCTCACAGATACTAGACTCCATCGTGTTTCTCCTCGCTGACACTGGTGCACTCATCGTGCAAGCGATTGGGGGAGGTCAAGCGTCCGCCGCCACGACTCTAGAGGGCGCAAACGCAGGCGCTAGGGTCATGTTGGGAGGCATCCTCGTGCAGTTCGGTAAGCCCTCGCCACGTGTTTCCTGCTCCTATTCTGACTTGCCCCAGTGGCAATTATCATTTACGTCGCGCTCGCCGCCGAGTTCCTCATCCGCTACTTCATCGACAAACCCGTTCGTAAGATCGCTTCCTTCCCCCGCGCAGACCGTCTCGACAAGGGCGTCCGCATGATGATTATCGGTCTCTGCATCAGCACGTTGTTCCTGTTTATTCGGTACGTGATGCGCCACCGCCACGCCGCTCCCCTTCTGGGTCTCCTCTCGCCGCTCTCCAGACGCCCGCTCACTAATACGGTCACCCAATAGGACGATATACCGTACAATTGAGCTCCAAGACGGCTGGACTGGTAGTATCATCATGAAGCAGGTCCTTTTCAGTGCGTACCAAACAGAAGCTGGGCAGTGTGGGGAGGGTGGCTGACCCCAACGTTTCCCGTGCACAGATGCGCTGGACGGCATGCCAATCACGGTCGCCATGTACACCCTCAACTTCTTCCACCCCGGCCGTCTCGTGTTCAACAAGGACCGGGTACTGCCAGGCTCGCGAACCGCAGGCGGAGACAATACAACGATGGTCGAGGCGTCCACCGCCGGGGTATCAGCGAAGCAGAAGCACTCTTCAGCCTCCTCTGCAACAGAAGATTGATCGCCCTTTCACTCTTTCAGTCCGGGTCGGGAATGGCCCGATGTAACGCGCATCCCAGTAGAACGGACCATGATTCTTCTACTTCTAGTATTCGCTGTCGCTTGTAGATAAGTGTAGAATGACGCATATTAATTCGTGGCGCGCGTCCGCCGCGTGCCAGACTTAGCAACTGCGGACGGTCGCAGAAGGCGCCGGCGCCGGTGAGGTGTTGAGCCCACGGGAATCTCTGGCACACCAGATTCGCAGAGCGCTCCAGAGCGCCACCGCATCAGGCTGACCAACGCGCTGAAACGTAACCGCTCTGGCAAGATACTTCCTCGTTACGCCGAGGTCGAGACGATCCAACCTCGCAGCTCCGACGTCTTGACACTCTACGTCACGTGCGCGAGCGACGTTGACAGACATGCGACCCTGGATAGCACTGCTTTCCACCGCTAATGTATGCCCTGAACTGGCCCTGAAAGGCTTGGGGCAAAGAACACAGTTCGGCAGAATTAACGTGAGTTCTCCCGACGGGAGAGGTGCGGTGTATTACTCCGTACAGAGGACCAATGAGGTTCGTTAGACCTGGATGCCTGAAGACCCAGACTAGTCTATGACCACGTCTTCCGTTGTTGAAGTCGAAGGTCAGCATGTTCTCCACTCCCGTTCCAGTCCCGTGCAGTGGGGACGCTAGCTGAAATCTGGCCAGGCACCGCCGCCGTAGATCTGAGAGTGGCGCGCCGTGTCAAGTCATATGTTTTGCGTTGACAACAGCGTAGCCTTCAGCTTCAGCGGGCAGTTCCGCGTGAGCGGAGGGGCATAGTAGAACAAGAACTGCCAACACCTGCTTCAACCTGACAGATTCGCAGAACCTTCAACATCGCGGGCGGTCTACAGCAGCCGTTATCCTTCGTAGCCTGAGCCGGGATGATTGCTAGTACGAATCACACTGGCACTTGTAGTTTCAATACCTTCTGTAAATTTGGAGGTTGCTTGGGAGCGCTCTGGGCGCTGCAGAGCGCCAGAGCGCCAGATCAACCCCCCCTCATTGTAAGAAAGGGGGTTTCTCTGGGCTGCTCTGGAGCCAATATGAGCCGCTCTGTTCTGCTCTGGAGAAGGCCGCTTTAGGAAGGTCCCGCGCTTGTGCAGGACCCATGCTCGAAGTAAACTGGCGAACAACGCAGACGATAATAGGCGAAATGAAGTACTATAGCGGGTATCACGGACATGACAATGTAATCTATGTACAGGGATGGAACACATGCGAGAATCGCGCGCTCTCTGATCAGTACTTTGCGTCGCATCACGAGATTGCGGAGCGGATAGCGCTGGCGGCTCTCCTCAAGGCTCAAAACCGTGGTAATCAAGACAGTGGCAGCAACGTATCCTCATACGCTCTCGGCGGGCCAAAACACACGCACAGGAATAGAGCCGAGGTAAGGGAACTGGGTGCGGGGGAGGGGCGAGACCGGCGGTTACGACAGGTCCGAACGAGAGCGATCCGGGGCGGGTGAGTGACCTCGGTGGTGTAGATCATAGCAAGGCCGCCCGTGCAAGTACGAGATTTGAACTCGCGCGAAGATCAGACGGAGCCGGCAGCGAGCACGCGCCGATGAGCTCACACGTCGTGACGCTCGGCAGCCTGCGCAGCGCGGTCGGACGCCTGTAACCCGTCCGTCGGCCAGGACCAGCTCAGAGCAGCACAGCTCGCAGCGCCGTGCGCGCGCAGAGCGAGGAGTCGTAGAGAAACACATTCAACCGCAGACACAGAGCAGTGGCGGCCGATGTAGGCGCACTATCCTGCACAGTGGTGCAGGTCTGGTCTGTCAACCGTTGGTGAGCCCCGTTGTGTACCCCAAATTGTGCGCTAGGGGAAAGACGGGGGAAAGCAAGTGGTACGAGACAGAGACGGTTTTGTTTGGTCTAGTAAACAGTCCGGAACTTGACTGTGCTCCGCGCGTAGCGCCGCCACAACACGTGACGACGTACTTGCTCTGACCACGTGGGAGAAGCCGTGCTTCTCTGCGGCGCTCCAGAGCAGAATAGCAGCTCATAGCGGTGATACCCGCTTCCGAGCAAATCCATTTTTACAGAAGTACTGAGTCATGCTGTTCAGTCTGTTATTGATCTTGCGTACAAGAGTAATAGTGGACTATATGTTCTCCCCATGTCGACACCTTCTCAATTTGACGCTGTGACCGGAGTAGATCGCTTCAAGAGTTGGCGACAGGGCAGTCCAACTGGACGCTGCTCCTATCGGGAAGCTCTGAAGCGTTTACTGTACCTGTTACTGAAGCTGCAGTCGTGGTCTCCACGAACGACCCGCGCGATCGAGAAGAGTGATGTTCTTCTCCGCGAGTGTGATAGCCATCTCTGGCCAAGGACTCTTCTTGATATCGCGTCTGTATCCCTCGTTCAGCCAGAGGACAATGGGAGGACACAGAAGAACGCGCAAGCTTACTCTGTGTTCGGCCATATCTCATATCTGTTATCAACGATGACCTCTCTGAGTGCAGGGAAGTTTTTGGCAGACAGTATCGAGGTGAGATGTCTGTACCGGTCCAGCGGAGACTTCCCGCAACTTCGAGAGAGGTGTCAGGTTCTACACAATTAAATATCGGGAGTGAGGCGACGTACGTCTCCCAGCGAAGAGATAACCGTTCTAACTTTGCGTGCTTCAGATTGCTGAGCGCCGCAGGCTGGACGTCCTGTGATTTGATTGGTTTTAGCTTCAACCTCGTCAGTACCTGCAGTCCGAACGTACTCTGCGAAGTTCCAGCGTCTCCAGGGAAGGCATCGAATTGAGGGTGGCTTGATCGAGACCGGTGGTGGTGACGAGCGTCGTGAGAGTCGTGCCGCGCTCTTTGAGGAACGTCTCCGCTTTCTTGAAATCCACGAAAATGTCAAAGCGCTTGAGGTTCGGGAGACTGCAAGCTTCCATGAGGACCGGCGCAGGTTTTATGAATATGATGACGTACCTCGTCTTTTCAAGGGAGGTGAAGAACGAGTTGTGTACGCGGAATATCTTCAATACCTCTAGACTCGGAAAAACGTCCGTGTTGGATCCGACTACGAACTTGACGTTCTTCTGATTGACTTCCAGTTCCCTCAAAGCATTGAACTTGGCGAAGACGTCCAGACTGATTGGTGTTTCCCAGCCTGAGTTCGTCGCGCCCCAAAGTTCGTGCATGTGGAGCGTGCGTAAGGATGAGGATATCGAGGACAAATGATCATAGGTGGCCGGCCGGCGAATGCGCCCCAAAGATACCGCTCGGACATTCGTGAGCCGCGATAAGAAGCCCTCAACGTTGAAGACATGAGACAAGAGCCCAGAAGAAGCGTTGCCGCCGTCCGGTTGCGTGTCCATACTGTCCTCCGGCAAGCTGAGATCGAGCGTTTCCACGAGCGGGCCGAGCGACACGGTGTCAAAAGATTTGAGGAGTCGCTCGCAAGTTCGGAACGCCGATATGTCGTGAATTTTCAGGTGACAGAATAGAGTGGGTATCAGGGCTTTCTGTTGCGTGTCAGCGCATTTTGGACACCAGGTAGCGATATGAGCAGCGCACGTAAAATTCCCGCGATACATGTAATAAACTGGCGGCCGTCTGGATGTGGAATCGATTGTGGTCAAACCACGTCGAGCCAGGACGATCTAACCAGTGCCAATAAATTGTCTCGGAGACAGGGTTGGGCGCCGCATACGAGATTATCCTGGACCAGATTTTCGTCCGAGTCTCTGATGAACAGTTGAACATCGGGATGAAGAACGGGTTCGAGGCTGCAGTCCTAGTCGAGGAGTCGTGGGACATGGAAGATCCGTTCGTGTTGCGAAGTATGAGGCGGGGGACCAGACTAGGGGGGAAGTCCTTCAAGAAAGAGGCATCGTCTGCTGGCCCCCTAATGGCATTGTTCCCACCGTATGAGCCCCAGATATACAGAATAAACTTCCTGTCCGATTTCGTCTGCAGATATGCCACGACTGCGTTGCGCCTCGGAAACCGGCCGTTTGACCCCAGTTGCGCCTCCACCGTGTGCAGAGACGGGCAGTCGGCAAGTGCAGAATCAAGATCACGCGCGCTGTCTAAATCGGTGTACAAGCCATTGCAGCCTACGTCCGGGAATGAGAAGTATTCCTGCAGTGTTACACGCGTGAGTATGCGCAAAACAGAGCCTGGGCGTGGTAGCGCGTACGAGTTTCTTGGAGGCCTTCACGTGTGCGATGATTTTCCAGACAAGAGCGCGATTCTGCACGTTGCGCCGCCTGGAGTTGCTGAGCGTAAGGACGATCCGCCTTAATCCGAATGTGCCAAGAGCTTTGGTCAATCCCGCAAGCTTGTCCTCGGAGTAAACGGATAGAGTAAAGCAGAAGTCCGTCACACTCGTCATAGAAGCTATAATCCTCGATGTGATATACCCGCTGTACACACCCTCAAGCCGCAACTTCTTCACGAAGCGTCCGAACGCCGGGTTACTCGTGAGCGCTATCACGGCCGGCAAAAGGGATGAGGAATCTCGATTTGTCCTCAGCCTGAAGACTCGGGCAAGTAACTCCAAACAATTCGGCCCGAGCTGCCCAGCACTGCCTCGTTCTAGTCACTCGGTCACTGCAATGTAGTTATCATGGACCGAAAGCTCCGTTTACAATAGAGGGTATCCATGCGACGGGACACGGCAGATGATCGGGCACATGCCTCCGAGGAAATGCATTCAACTCGCTCTTCGCTTTCCCCGCCTGTCCCATATTATCATCCTCGCTCTCCTCATCTTCCTCCCTCTTCTTCACATCATCTGGCGTCGGACGAGGACTCATCAAGAAACTTTCGTGGAATAGCGAGTCGCGGGTCAAGTGGCCGCCATCCAATCTCGTAGATGGTTCGATTCCACCGACAATGGCGAGTGCGGCGGGTACGGCCATGTATGAGTTGTGGGGGACGCTTTCGCCCCAGGCTGGTTTATCCGGATGCGGGCGGAGCGCGTCGAGGAGTTGCTCGTTGTCGAGGGAGAGGTGGGGTGCGACTTCGCTCTGTCAGCGTTCGAGTCAGGGGTGAGGGGAGGTGGGAGATGGGAGATGGAGTTTGCGTACAGCCATCCACATTAACGCTATATCCGCCAACTCATGCGCCGACCATCCGCCTCCCACATCCCTACCAGTGTCAGTCAGCGTCCATCTAGTTTCATCGTCATCATCAGACTACGTACGAATGTTCACCACCGAACCAAACCTGCTTCAACACCTGCCCTAACCCCTTGCGAATCTCCTTCTCTCTCGGAGTTTGTTTCTCCTCGGGCGGGACGGTGAAGAGCGTCAGTTGGAACCAGTTCCGGTTCTCGTGGAATGCGAGCGCGTGGAGGGCGAGTTTTACGTTCCTACATGAGAGGGAGGGAGGGCGTCAGCCCGACGAGCGAATCGAAGCGAGGGCGTGAAGGGATGGGATGGGATGGGGATGCGAAGCGAGGGAAAAGAGCGGGACGTACGGCGGGAGCTCGGAATCGCTAATCGACAGGGCGTCCACCATCCCCGGAAAATCTTGCATGATCCCCGTACGCAAAGCGCCCACCGTATCCCACACGCCCAACACCCTAAGGTTACGCATCAGACTCAGCATCAGACTCGGAATCGGCAGGAAGAGACTCGAAAAGTCGGACGCACTGAATTGGAACGGGCTGAGTGGGCCACGGCGGTGGATCGCCTTTACCCGTCTCGAGCGTATAACAGTACGCGTAGAAGCGGCCCATATCTTTAATCGGGAGAAGGCCGATTCGGTTCTGCCACGTACGAACGTCAGTGAGCATCAGAGGACGTCAGTGAGCACCAGAGGACGTCAGTGAGCATAAGGTGAAAGAGGGGAGTGTAAGAGGGCTTACGATCAACCCGGCGACTTTGCGAGCCGTATAGGCCCCCCTTGAAAATCCGAAGAGAAAGATCTCGTCGCCGGGTGTATAGTTCTGCGCTATGAAGGCGTAGGCGTCGCGGATCTTGCGTGCTACAGCCGTCCCGTACAACTCTACATCATGATCAAGGGGTGCAACTTGAAGAATGGACTGGGAGCTTGAAACGTACCGAGCGCGAGCTCAGCGGTACTCGCGTGGCCCTTGAAATCAGAGTCTGTCCCGACGCCGGATTGGTAGAATACGATCTGGATCGCTGTCCCGCCTTCTCTGTAATGGCGACATTAGTTCAGTTGCTTGAAGTAACTCGGAGGAACATACTTGGACGGGTCCGGCGCGAACGTGTTCACAGCGCGCGCTACAATATGTCGTTGTCAGATATACAGGCTGGGGCGAGGAAGAGAGACTCGCACGCACAGAGTCGCAAGACGTTGGTAAAGTACAGCGCTTGGCCGTCGCCGTACGCTTTCCCGTCGTCCGCTGGCAGTTCGGTCCGGGTCAGCACTACACCTGTGTACGAGGTGGACATACTGGCGATAAGCGCGTCCTGGCCCGTCCCATCCAGGCACAGTACGATGCGCTTCTTGGTTAGATACATGTCAAGTTGGGAGTAGGTGTCGGAGAGCGAGGGGAGAAGGGCTAAGGAGAAGGCTACTATATATCCCTCGCGGTTGGTGGCTTCCGTGGCGTCAGCGAGAGATCGCTGGTGCGGATGTCAGGAAGAAGCACGTCAGACGTCGACACTAGTAAGTTACTGGAACGCTGCTGCACACGGCTTCCTGTACTAGAACGCACGTTCCGTTCAACGGGTCCTTTAGCACGAGCGGAATGGCTGGGGAAGTGCGCAGAGGGTGCAGTAGACCGGCTGCCGATGCCGAAAGTGGCCAGGGTGACAGGTGCAGACGCGCGACTAGAAACCGTGCCAAGGACCCCTGGACAGCGCCTTGTCCACGTCAGCCCACTTTGCACCGTACACTATGACGCAGGAGATGTCGATGGAGTGCATTAGGACGGCGGGGACGGGGCACGACGACACCAGAAGACAGCAAGGATACTAGAAACTTCGTAAACCTGGCCCTGGATTCTCGCCGAGCAAGATGTGAAGTAAGAGGGGGAGGATCGCGCAGTGGCTCAGTCGAATGCGTATGTAGCCCGTTGCGCAGGTCGGTTGACGAGACGAACTAATAGGCTCTGTGCCTTACAGTAGTCCTAGAGCAGCCTGTCCACGCATTCTTGACGTGGCCATGTCTGCTACAGTAGAGATGCGCGACGAAGCTGGACCGTTGCAAGTTTTCGCGCAGGAGCGACTTGGGAGCGACTGAGCCAGGTGGCAGACCAAGTTCACTTAGGGCCAGAGGGTTCAGGAGCCTGCTGTATAAGTCCGTAGCTGAGCGTTCAGATACGGGTGGACGAGCGCGAGCGCACCCAATGAAACGGTACGAGGAGAAGAAGCTTGATCCCCGATCCGTGAAAAATCGGATTATCCCGGGAACAAGCCGGGACAAATTCATTGGCCCAGAAGCCTCGATCCCTGCTTTAGATAGTCGATATACCCATGTATACCGTATACTTCTGTACGCCAGGACCGAGCTATATGCGAATATGCCTCTATGCGGTCACCCATCGCCGGCCGCAACGCTTCCGCACACAGGCTGTCTGTTGCCAAGGCATAAAGCCTACAGGCCGTTCCGGCAACACCCGCTACCTTCGTAAGTGAAGGTGTGTTCGCTGTCGCGTTGCGGCCTATAGGGACACCAGTTCGTCTGCAGCTGGAGTTATCGTTAGGTACAGGGTGCATATAATGCACCCGACCGGGACGCGAGCTGCTTCTGTTGTCGAAAAGTTGAAGACGGCAAAGTTAGGGTATTAGCATCCGGACGTCCATTACTGTAAGTCAATTTTTTATTACCGCGTAACGCGTAACAGGGTCGCGGCGCGGCGGTAATAATTGCGAAATGTAACGCATAACGGCGGCCTGCCGGTAATGGGAGTAACGCTCAAAACGTCCCACTGCGGGCCTCTTAGGTCAATTTTTGCGGCCGCTCCGCGGCAGTCGTGTTGTTTCATAGTGTAGAACAGGTTCTATGCGTCCTAGAGTACTGTTGGCACGTACCTCATGTCAGAACGTGGTCGTCTCGTGTGGTTTCCGTGGTCCGCGCTTGCTCCGCTTTGATCCAGCACTATAAGTACTGCCCATGTATGCCTTCGCTAGCCCTTGCCGCGAAGACCCAAATTCATGTCTTCTCCTTTGTTCGTTCTCGCGTCACTGCTCCGCGCTCAGGCATGACACCGCGTAACTGCGGTTTTTGACACCTCAGATGGATCAACGTTGTTTTGATGCGTTCAGCTCCGATCAGGAAGTAGTCTCATACTGGGTGCGGTAATGAAGTAACGGTCACAAAGGGCAGGCGGTAACGCGGTTTGGGTGTAACGGGAGGTGTGCGGCGGTAATAAAAAATTGACTTACAGTACAGTCCAAGTTTCGCGTATTAAACCGATAGAGTTTGCACTGCCAGTGCGCCGTGCTCTCGTCTCGGATTCCGGCCGCGTTATATACATGAGAATGGGCATGTAGTCTCGGTTACGCGCGAGCGTTATAGCCTTCTCGTCCGCGCTCATCACCATCTCAATGCAAATTCTCCCAACGAGTCCGGCGCAGACGAGAGTTGAGACGCAACCGCATGTCCACCGATCATCGTATTGATGACACTCGCCGGCAACCGCTCATTCTGAAGCATCTGTGCGAAGGCATAATCCAGCCAACGCGAGCCAGTGAGCGGCGAGCTGGATGAGGCCATACCACATCTTCAAGTCAAACGAAACGTGGCGCACGTTCGCTAGCGGGGTGTGAATGCCAATGCTTGGCCAGTCCCACAGCTTCTCAGTATCCCGCAACTCCCAGACGCAGAAGCGTCATGTTCGGTTTCGGCTGTCGCGCAACTCGAAGGCGCAATCGCTCATAACGTCCCGAGCCAGAGGGCCGACAGGATCATGGGACATTGATGCAACCGCGGCCTCTAAAGATGTTGAAGACACTACCATGATGGGTTGAGGATGATATTCGCGGAGCTCAGTGCGTAGGTAGGTCGGTAGATACACGACAAGAGGACCTATACAGATGTGTCGTGCTTAAAACCGTAGGACCCAATTCCCGCAGTTCAGAAAACCAACCCTCCCACCCTGAAGTCTCTCATTTCTGCGGGTTTGTTGTGTCCTGGCGGCAGAGCGAAACGATCTCATACCACGACAGAACACTATACAGCGGTGCACTGGCCCTCGAAGGGTAAGATGGATGGTGAAACACGGAGAAAACATTTAAAAACTCCATGTGTCCGGCGCCAGTCCTCCGTTGCAGCACTCCACTCCCAGCCATCCATACGACGCTGTACAGTGTGAGACGAGGTTAGAGGGAGAAACGATACCACCAGGGGTCGACTCCCCTCGCCATCCTGAAGGAGTATCTGCACTGCGTTGCAGCTAATCATGGTCACTGTCCAGCAGTGCAGCTGAGAGAGTTTCAACATCTGCCCTTGAGGGGATGTACCGTTCATGGCGAGAGAACTCAGCCAGTACGAAAGTGCAGTCGGCAGCGAGAAGCTCAGTCGTTGATTCAAAGGATAAGGATGCATGGAAGAGGTCTTCCGGAGCGAGGGCACGCAGGGATGCTAAGTCGAGGCGCGGCGGGAGATTTCTCGATATAGACGTCCACAACTCGCGGCGGCGGACGCGTAGAGTGTCTGATGCAGTACAGTCAAACGGAGTATGAATACGTTCCTCGACCACGCTTCGGCATAGTCTGCAAAGGCGCAACTCCCGTGGGATATCGTAGGCTCTACCATCGCGACGGCGCAGTACGTGAATCGAAAGCGAGTGATGTGACACCAGGATCTTTGTCAGACTGCGACGGAGCTCGAGTGCGGACAGCTTCAGGTATGCACGGAAAGCGATGGGCGCAGTTTTCGATGGGCGAAGCGCGGCGTAATCCTTGCGTTCCTTCACGAGTTCGAGTTTCTCTGATGAGGCTATCTCTTTTTCCACCAGAGCGTGAACGCGTCCCTTCGGAGTGCCAAGGAGGAAAGTGATTTCGTCTGGAGTGGGGCGAGTCGGACAAGGTGACGTCCATTTTCAGAAGTGAATCTTGGAGTTGTCGTAGCCAGAAACGAGCGCGCTGGTTCCGCGGAGAGAGACAGTGTCGTAAGGCCTTGTGAGCGAGGTGGGAGGAGAGTACGAAATTCGTATCCTCAAATGCGTCGGGGGGAGCAAGGGTCAGAAGCCCAACTGTTGCGGTCGCAATCCAGCAAAAACGCTAATGCGCGGCTGGTCCGACCGCCTGCAGACGCCAGCTCGAGCTCGTGCAACATTTACTGAAGACGTCCAGAAGATTTCTGACATCGGTGACGAATCGAAGGCGTATAACCTCTATGGACGTAACGAAAAGGGTTATCAGATCTATCAGTTGGCAATGCTCGCGCTCTAGCACACATAGAATAGGTGCTGTTTGGGTGCCGTCAAGTGCATGCGCAACGCAGGGAACATCGTGATGAGTTCGAAATGTCGCAAGCTTGGGAATGCGAACACATTATCCAGTACGCCTCGGGTGACATGTTCGAGTCGAATGACAGGACGAGACTCTGCAGCAGTGAGGAATCACGAGACGGCGCATGGTGTTCTGCTGCAGCAAAAGCGACAGGCGCGGCAGAGACCCTGCCAGCAAAGTCCAGAGTTACGCGTAAAGGCGATTGAGCGCACCTAATGAGCAGGGGTGGTAGTATTTGCCCAGCAGCGGTTAGTACAACGATTTAGTCGCCTATGATTGTGCCGTATGCGATGCACGGGGAGCGTAAACTCATGGCGAGAGAGGACGGCACTGGCGAGAGAGGACGGCACCGACGAGAACATGTCGTCATTGACTTCATATCGCCCACGTTTAGAAAGAATTTCGGGTGACGAGATAGTCGGTGCTGTCGAGAGTGCGCATGTCATAGCAGACGGACAGGTACGCAAAGAAACGAAGCGTGAGGGATGCAAGCTCCCAGAGCGCCATGTCACCGGGACGACCTCTTTCCTCACTGAAGTCTGGAAATGCGACAAAGAGAATATAAGTTTCAGAGCAGCCGCGGTCAAGTGAAAGCGTTAAATCGTGGTGCGTCTAGCGGCCGTCGAAGGAGGAAGAAAGCAGGAGCGTGGCGAACGGGGAATTACCGGCAGACAGAAGCGCCCGGTCCGCGGATGAAGCTCAAAAGAGTAAGTACCGTACGGTCAATTGCTGAAAGAAGCGCTGGTCCGCGGATTGATCAACGGGCCATCATTTCTGCAATTTCCTATCTGTTAGTTTCTATTGCAGATTCGCGCATCGTACCCCAAAGACCCACTACAAGGTAGCGGGAATCACCGCCGTCGCTGCCGATCATCAGTCAAAAAGCCGGCGCGCTGGCGTTGACGCGTCATCCCGAGTCTCTCTTGCCTTTCTACTTTTCGCCCGCTGGCTTTCTTTTTCTTACCCGACCAGCTCGTTCTTTCATATATCTAACTATGCGTTCGGTGTGCTTTACCCTCGCTGCCTTCGTCGCCGTCGCCACGGCATCTGTCCTCCCCAAGCGCGATCTCGCGACCGTCTACTCCAAGTGCACGGTGCGTTCATAGTCTGAGAGCTGTTGCCTTGTGGGTTCTGATGCTCGCGATGTACAGGTCAAGGATACCGTCGCGATCACCTTCGACGACGGCATGTTCATCTACGAAGAGGAGCTGCTTCCTCTCCTTGCCAATTACAGCGCTAAGGCGACATTCTTCCTGTGCGTGTCCAACGGTCCTGAAGCCCTTCGCGCGCTGACCTCCATGCAACAGGAACGGAAACAACTGTGTGTCGCGCGTCAGCTTGAGCCCTGACATGCACATGCTGAAACTTCTCAGACGCATGCATCTACGACGACAAGAGCGTCCAGTCCGTGCGCAACCTACTTGACTCAGGCCACGAGATCGGGGCGCACACCTGGTCCCATGCTCACATGGCCCAGCTATCCTGGGACAAGCGTGAGTCCATACTGCATCTATCTATATCTCAGCTCTGACGCACCTCGTAGTTCACCACGAAATGTTCCTGTACGTAGCGACCTCGTTCCAGCAAGTGTTCCACTGAATTGTTGCAACTTCCGGTGTAGGATCGAGGGTACGTCAGCATCGTCTTATGTGTCCCCGATCACTTGCTCATTCTGCGCAGATGCCCTTGTGAAGGTCGCCGGTGTCATGCCCGCACGTACGTAGCTACTAGCTGCTTCCCATCTGTCCGTTGCTGACCTGTTCAATAGTGATGCGCCCGGTATGTTGATCCCTGGTGCATTCGCCTTCCGCTGACGGTAGCAGCCCTACGGCGAGTACAACGACCGCGCGCTCGCAGCCATCAAGGCCCGCAACCAAAGTGCCATCATCTGGGACTTTGACTCGCAGGATAGCATCGGCGCGACGGTCGCGAAGAGCAAGTCGCTGTACGACGAAGCCGCCGCAAAGCGTCCGGACTCGATCCTCACGCTGAACCACTCGGTTCTCAAGAACACAGTGTACGTCGCGTGTTCCTCCCACTTCCTGATCTTGACGTCTCGCAGTCGCGAAGTTCTCCCTCATGCGCTCGAGGTGCTCTCGAAGGCGGGATACAAGTTTGTCACGGTCTCGGAATGCCTTGGCGGTCTCCAGCCGTACCAGTTCGTGCAATATCGCGGTATGAAGGATGTTCGTCTCTCCAGCTTCGTCTTTCGGCGTGAGACACTAAGCAATCGTAGGACACATGGAAGTGCTAAGCAGCGAGTATTTCACGATTCACCCGGTAGCCTTGGATATTATCAGGCAGCCACCACCGCTCTTTATTTACATTCCATTTATATCATTATACATTCTTACGGTATCTAACAGAAGTCCATGTTCCATCTCAGAGCGCGGGGAGGATATACGCCAGGAACAGCGTGACGCCGGTTGAACCGGTTATTGCGAATATGGAAAGGTAAAGTAATGTGCGTTTGGAGAACTTGACTTCGCCAAGTGGGTTGACGAGTGCGCCTTCGTACTCGTGGTACTTGTCCTGAAGCTGCCAGATGCCCATGACTGTGCAACCGGCGTGTATCCTGCGTGCGTCGTTTAAGCAACTTGTTACAGCGCAAAAGAAGTACGGAAGTACCAGACGCTAATAAAGATGAGAGCGTTGTACGGAACGACGCCGATGTTGCGAATCACTTCTGTGAAGACGAGGATAGCGCTCGCCTGCAAATGCTTTGTCAGTATTCCCATTCTGCAACGCCACTGTTTATGTACCAGGTGACCGAGAGCGCCTAATGCGAACCAGTACTGCTTGCCGTATAGGAAGAGGAGAACCTGCGCCAATTAGCAAAGAACACTTGCGTCAGCTGTTGGGTCAGCTTACGATGAGAGCGTCATTCCCTCCACCGATAATGGCCGCGGTCATGAACACGGTCGACATCGTCGGTATAACGAGCACCGCGAGGAGCAGGACGAAGCCAAAGCCCCAGGTGTATGCGAAGGATCGGCGTGCGCTGAGACCCAGCAGTACGCAGTCCAGCAGAACTTCGACCTGTCTAATAACAATTTACACCCCGTGAGAAAGTAAAGGAATGATAAGAGTACTATAACTGAACGTACTCGTGGAACACGGCCAATATGAACGTCGATCGGGTAGTGATGCAGTGTTGTGCGTAGATCATGATGCCGAACGCAGTGATGCTGGCGAGCCATGCTGCGCCGACCGTCTGGATCGACAGCCGAGCATGGGCTTTCCACCAGCCGTCCCGGGCCAGGAGCACTAGACCGGTACCGAGAAGTGGGAGAGCGCACGTGAGGATGAACATCGCGTCCCGGACGTGGTGCTCGCGCGGCGTGTACTCCTCAAATGGTTTCCCGACCGCAACGATCGTGTCGTTGACGAGCTGCATACGGGTGGACATGAGATGAGGAACGAAGGCGAAGAGGGCAAATGAGAGATATGAAGGCATGTCCCAGCGAACGAGTCAGTATTTATACCTCTTATCCCTCGAGAGTCTGTGTCACAGTGCCACCCCTGTGTGTCCGCGGCTGCGATCCGGCTCCTCTCGTCTGTGCCAAGTCATACACCGGGATCCTCCGCACTTCAGACGATCACTAGGGGCTCTGAACTCCTGCGGACCATTCAGTCACTGCTTCATTCGTCCTCGCAATGATTTGGCAGTGGTATCATGAACTCGATGGATCTGGGGATGCCATAGTCCGTAATTGGAAACTAGAGTCGCTCTCGGGCACCGGGCTAATATGGCCAGCTATGCGCGCGCGACAGCGAATAGACTGCATGCCCGGACTCGTCTCATTGCTGTACTGTGGAAACTTCGAACATGAAATGGTGAGACGCGTTTACCCGACCCTGCTACGCCACTGTATACACTGTAGGGTTTGCGATGTAGAGCGGTCGT
>KV426420.1:23122-38538 GCA_001632375.1 Exidia glandulosa HHB12029
TCGTCCGGATACTTGGAGCCTTCTGCAACCCTGTCCGAAACGTACGCTGCAAAGTTTGCGACTTTGCCATTCTGAATTGGGTACGCAACGAGTTTCTTCGAGGAGACCGTTAGCGAGGAGACAATGCCGCCGAACAAGCCCCACTGACCTTGCCTTTCCCGCAGTACTGCATGACTATCAGTTCGATGGACATGTCACGATGTGGATGCGCTAGTACGTACCAGAATCCGCTCAGTGGACACGCGGTGCGGTCCCGTACCTCCAATCTTCTCGTACTCCAGGTTCACTGTCTCCATTGGCATGACTGATCGGTAGATGCACTCTCCACTCCAAATCGCCGGTGCCAGTGAAAATAGCGCGTCGTCTTGCAGCTCATTCGCCGCTGCACGAAGCATCGCATCGCGAACGCGAGACCGAATACCATCCGCCCCAAAGATGACGTCGCATTGTGCCGTTGTCCCGTCTTTGAATACTACTTCATACTCTGGATATTATCATCAGTGTGCTTCGAGATACGTGCAGTATTTTCTTGCAGACCTGAAGATGCGTCGTGACTGATGGAAACAAGTTTCTTGTTGAATTCGACCTGAATACTTGGGTAACGAGCTACGTAGTTGCCCAGAGCGGCGCGAAACTGTGCGCGATGGTACCCTGCGCCTTTCCCTAAACGTCCTTAGGTATAAGCCATGTATCCGCGACTCGTCTAAAAGTCGTACCGAAAGTCCTACGGACGAATTCGTGGCCCTCATCACCCTGATCCGAGCGTCTGTAGCTGAAGTAGTGATCTAGAGAGCGCTCTTAGATCCTTTTTCATCCGTCATGAGATATGAACGTACCGGATGCCGCGGCCATATTGATCGCGGCAAGGTCGTCGTCCAGTCCAAGAGCGCGCATGACCTGGAACGACCGTCCCCAGATAGTAAGTCCGGCCCCAACTTCCTGAAAGCTCGAAGTCGCCTCGTAGATGATGACGTTCAACTTGCGCTCGCTATCAAATTTGGCCAAGGTACCGGCCAGACACAACCCAGCGATACCGCCACCTCTGTCGCCGGACAATCAGTACAGCGTCGCAAACAGTATGTATCTTCAGAACACACATGATCGCAATCTGCAAAGGGCGCGTCCCAGGGACAGAGCTCATCCTTGAAGCTGGGTGGGATTCGTTGCAAAGCGTGGGGCCACCGCTCATAGCCATTTGGGGACTCGATTACGCGGCGCCCGCCGCTGCCGTCCCAGAACGATACCTGCCGGCATGTCGACGTCCTGTCAACAGGGACGTGACAGATCGATAGTGACGGCTGCAGAAAGACGACCGAAGGATGCGCAAAACAATACCACTTCGCACGACGCAACTGTAACCGAGTCACAGAAAGTGAAACGTCCGAGCGAGGCACGAAACAGAAGGGCAGCAAAGCCACGTGTTGTGCAGTGCCGAGCGTCGGTTCGGTGCCAAACGAGCGGCAGAGAGGCGCTGTCTGTACTGCCCGCAAAGGTCCAGACACGAAGCGAGGCAACAGACATAGGCTCCTAGTCACGCGGCAGACGCAGGCCGTGGAAGTAATAGCAAGGCTTGGGGTAGACAGCAGCGCGGGACCGAGTAAGAGGCGTTTCGTGCTTGTGCTGAAAAGTCGTGGCTATAGGCTGCACAGAAGCGCGGCCTATGTATAACTAGGGGAACAGAGCTCGTCCTACATGTCGCGCATACAGTGCCTACGTGCTTGAGCGCTACTACAACAGACGCGCGCTATGCGAATGAAACAAGTTCGAAGACAAGGAGCGGAAATAATCCGGTCCGATGCTCCGCGTCAAGACGACAACCAAGCATGGTGCGGGATATTTACATTTTGTTCACCAGGGCAGTTCTTTCCCTTCATAACTCCAGAACTTTCCGGCATGGGTCTCCAGTTTTGCACTCTCGTAAAGTTGGATGTGTTTACTGACCGCGAAGTCTGCATCGATCATCGCATCGGGGCCGCCCATTTCTGTGAGAGGTTCAGATCACGAGCAAGACAGGGATCGCAAGGACTACACCCACCTGTCTTCACCCAACCTGGATCCATGACGAAGATGGTGATGTGAGGGTACTGCCTAGCCGTCTTGTACGTCTACAGTGCGCGATAAGACTCCAGTCTCATGATCAGAAGTACTAAGGCGTTACTCACAAGCATATTCATCCCTGCCTTCGCAATGCTGTAGCTGGCGTTCTTCGGTCCGATGTCGAGACCAATGCTGGCAAGGCCACTTGTTACATTGACGACCACCTTCCTCGAGCCTGCTTCCACAAGAGGTAGGAACGTCCTGAAGACGAGCATCGGCCCAATAACATGCGTCCTGAATTGACGCTCCATCTCGGCCGGTGTCGCGTCGACGATCGTTTCTCCTGAGCCCTGGCGAGTCACGGTCACTGACTGAAAAGCAGCAAGTCCCTCAGTGAATCATACGTACGATTCCAGCGTTGTTGATCAGGTAGTCGATGGACCCAGATGGACCGAGAAGCGCCTTAACCGTTTCAAACGCTCCTCGAATCGACTCTTCACTCGTGATGTCGAGGGGAATGACATGGAGATTCTTTTGAGCAGATGCGAGCTCTCCGAGAGCGGCGGCGGACGACGGCGACCGACACGTCGCGATCACGGTGTTCGCATCTTTGGCAGCGAGCTGACGCACGAGCTCCAGTCCGATGCCTCGAGATGTACTTCAGACTTCGTTCAGATTTGAGCGTAGGAGAGCGGGGAGAGCGTACCCTGTAACGAGCCAAGTCGGCATGTCCACGTAGAGCGAAGGTAAGGGGAGCGATAGTGACGCGTCATGCCCGCTTTATAGGTCGCTTTCGGGAGTACTTCGATGGGAGGATTTGTAAGCTAGCCGTGAAAAAATAGCTTAGTCAGCTTGACTCGATATGCCACGGGCTAGATATGAAAGCTGCAGCATATGACCGTAGGATCTGGAAACCCGTTCCCACAGCTATAGATTCGTTGTGGGCGCTATAGTGAAATAACACAGCTAACTTACAGCCAACCTAGTATACAGTCTCATGGGCAAGCATACCGTCGTCTTTTTCTGGTGCTCACTATTTATGACGTAGGATTTTTCAAGGCCCCAAGCCGTCTGACAGATACATCAGCGCTTGCTGCGGGAAGCGGCAGTGCTTGGCAACGGCATGACCCAATCGGGCTGTGGATTCACGGTTCCCTCTTGCTTTCGTTCTCTCACCTTTTCGCTTGCGTTCGCCCATTTTTTTCTTTGCGTTTCTTATTCATTTTCGACGAGATGGCCATTTCACTCAAGCCGACATTTACGGCGCTTCTGGTGCAGCTCTTCGTCGTTGGCGCGCTCGCCGACCACCAGGTCACCTTTATCAACAAGTGCCCGTTCAACATCCAGCCGATGTGGAAGCGTTACGTGCGTAGCCATACTATGGCGTATTGAAGAGATACTGAACACTGCGTTCGGTCATATAGTTCGACCAGGAGACTCAGGGCAACTCCATTGCGACAGGCGAGTCCTTCCAGACCAGCGTGCCGGAGATCTGGGATGCGGGACGTTTCTACGTCCAGGATCCCTTGAACACCTGCTCTCTGCCTGATGGAGACCGTGCGTACTTTGTGCTTTCACACCGGCAAAGCTCACGTTCAATAGACTGCACGCTGCTGGAATGCAGCTTCGGTCCCGAGAACCCGCGTTTCTGGCAATGCAACATTAGCGTCATCACGGTATATACCAAGGCCTAATAAGCGCGGACTTTGCGACTGACTTACTTCCACTGGCAGGGATTCAACTTGCCAATCAGCTACAAGTTCGCGGACCCGAACTGCACAGGCCCGCACGGCTGGGCGTGGTATGTTTTATCGCTTATTGGTCCATTCAATGTTTGACGTCCCGTAGTACCACACCGGACTGCTCGATTCAGGACGCATACCGCCCTGAAGGGTGCGACGGCTGTCTGAACCAGTGCAACACCGACGGCGTTGGTATCGAGATCACGTTCTGCCAGGATGGCGCACCTGTCCCAGCGCAGTTCCCTCGTGCCGACCCGCCGCCTGCGCCGGAGCAAACCACTCCCGCGCCGCCTCCCCCAGAGCCAACGACTCCTGCGCCGCCTCCACCTGCCCCCACTTCGACCGAGGCACCGCCGCCGCCGCCGGAGCCGACTACCACTGAGGCGCCCCCGCCTCCGCCACCGTCGACGACTGAGGCTCCTGCGCCGGAGCCGACGAGCACCGAGGCACCCGCTCCCCCAGAGCCATCGTCTGAGCCTGTCCCAGCACCGTCGCCCAGTGGTACTTCGTGTGCGAAGAAGCGGGACCTGCGTCGCTCGCGTGCCAGAGCGCTGTAGACGCGTCGATGAGCGCTCCACTCCATATTTGATGTATTTATTGCTTTGTACCTCCAAAGTTGCATTTGCAGCTCAATCTCACATCCGTTGCACACAAGGTTGACGATAGATGCGGAAAAGCCTTCCAACTTCTGAGCGTTCATTGCGAGATTAGAAACAAAAAAAATTGGGAACACAGTCAGGGGACCAAAGAGATAGAGATAGATACAAAGGTGCAACATCTGATATGGATACATATGCGTTCGAAAAAACGTCCGTGCGCAGGCCGTGCAAGGCGATAGTTTAAAACATGAAGGGAAGAATGATTGCTGTAACGATGCCTGCGCCGGCAAATATCGCCATCTGTGCGAGAGGGCCGAGGTTGGCGGGGAGGATGAAAGCGAGGTACACCGTGACGCCGGTGGAACCGAACAGTGCGAGGCAGACGAGCTTTTGCAGGACCTCGCGCGTCCACACGATGGATGCAAGAGGGTTCGGAATGCCGTGGTTTGCGTTCTCAGCGTCATCATGATGAGGGCTGGGGAGCTGTTCGTACGACCCGGAGTCGGATCCGGAGGAGCTCGCTAGTTGCATGATGCCCATGACTGTCCCGCCAACGTGTATGCTACATGCAGCACGGGTGAGATAACAGAAAAGGAAATGGAAGAGCAGAAGTAGCACTGACCACAGAGAGATGAAGATGATCGCGTTGTAAGTTACGACGCCGATGTTCTTGATGACTTCTGTGAATACCATCACAGCGCTGACCTGAAGACGTGTACGTGTGAGACGTCGGAATTCGGATTAAAGAGCTAAAGCATTGCATACCACGTGACCGAAAGCTGCAAACGCAAACCAATACTGCTTGCCGTAGAAGAACAGCAAGACCATCAAGCCGTCGTTGCCGCCGCCGATGATAGAAGACAGCATGAAGACAGTCGACATCGACGGGACAGTCAGGACGGCGAGTATCATTACAGCGCCGAACAGCCACGTGATGGCGAAGCAATGTCTGGCAGGGAGTCCAAACAACACGCAGTCAAGCAGCAACTCAATCTGTCTATGCCGCACATCCCCCTATTAGCATAACGTGTCTCCTTTCGCGAGGAGGGACGTACTCGTGCATGACAGCGAGGACGAATGTCGAACGCGTCGTGGCGCCGTGTTGGAAGTAGATCATGATCCCGAACGCAGTAATGCTCGCGAGCCAGGCCGCGAGGACGGTTTGGATCGACAGCCGCGCGTGCCGCTTCCACCACCCGTCGCGAGCGAGGAGGACGAGTCCCGCGCCGAACATCGGCAAGGCACAGGTCATGATGAACATCGCGTCGCGGACGTTGTGTTCGTGCGTCGTGTATGCGTCGAAGGACTTCCCGACCGAAACGATCGTATCGTTGATGAGCTGAATCTTCGTCATGGCTGAACGGAGGAACAGAACGAGGGAGAAGAAGTTGAAATAAGGAAGATGAAGAGAATAAGAACGCGGAACGTCGAAACGGAGAAAAGCTCGAGAACAAGCCGCGGGAAATGCGAGGCTAAAAAACAAAGTCGCGATGGGAGACCGAGTGACATCCCCGCAGCTTTTATAACTTACGCGGCGCCGCGGCCGCCCGTGTTGATCCCAAGGCTGCGCAAGAGGCCCGCAATGAGCGATCATTGAAGTGCTGTAACACGGGGCGGTGAAAAGCGCCGACGTGATCTCCAATTGTCGCCGCGATGCGAGCGGTGCAACACGTATGTATCTGTACCTGTGGCCGCAATTCGTTCTTCATTGCTGCGCATGAAACGTGGAGCTGCAAAGCACCGGTTGGAGATCTGAATCTTCTGCATCTGGACCAGGAGATTCAAGAACAAGGACCCGGCGATTCGCACGGCAAGACGGAGGGAACGGTGAGACCGACGGCTGCGATAACTGTGGCATCGAAGCTCGAACGGCGCCGTGATCGGTAGCAGTGCTCGTTGTGGCATAGCTCCGGCCGCGTGTTGCTGTACCGCTTAAAGCATTGCACCAATACGCACGTCGCACAGCAAGGACGCCAAAGTGATACCAGGTTCTGACACAGGGATCAAAGCTTCTCAGTTACAACTTGGGCAGTGAGCGGAACTGGGGAGTCTTCTTCGTCAGGGCAGATCCAGCGGCGATCGGGAGGTCCTGTACAGTCGCAGTGAGTGAAACGGCTGAAGAAAAGCTGTCGAATGGATAATGTGTAAAGGTGCTTACTGGAGTTTGCAGCGCCAACTGGTTCCAGGTCGCGGTGTACGACAGGTTATCCCGTACCCTGATAGAACGTTACGGTAAAGTCTGCAAGCGACGTCCCCACGTACGGGTTGTCCCGCGAGTGCAGGAGCAGGTGTTTCGTACCAACGACGGCAACCGGCGACTTGCTCGCGATCACAGTCGCAAGCTCTACAGCAGCCTTGACCACTTCCTCGCGGCTCCCGGGAACAACGCGGCTGACGAAACCCATCTGATGCGCCTCATCCGCCTTGAAGGGCCGAGTACTAAAAGCGAGCTCGCGCGTCAGACTTTGGTTGCCGATGATCTTCGGGAAGCGAGCGAGTGTGCCGATATCCGCGGCGAGGCCAACGTCGACTTCCTACAGCGGTGGTGGAGTTATCAGTTGTACTACTATTGATCCAGCGGGAGTGGACTACCTTGATAGAGAAGATAGAGTTTGCAGCGGCAAGACGAATATCGCATGCGGAGAGGATATCGATCGCCAAACCGTAGGCGACACCATGCGACGCGCCGATAACAGGAACTCGGCATTCCTCAATGGCTGAGATAGCAGCTTGGAATTCCTTCATTGACGAGGGTCATCAGTCACTGGTGCAGGCTTTAGATCAAATGGCATGGTGTCGACTCACCTGAATGTAGACGCGTGTCCTAAAGCCACGGGCAACGGGCTCCTCCTTAGGATCGAACTTCCCCAGCGCGGTAACTGTCAATACCATAAGTTACGTCCTCGTGTTGGTAGAACTGACAACTCACTATCAATACCCGCGGTGAAGAGCTTCGGCAAAGCCGAGGCGAGGACAACGACGCGAATATCCCCATCCCTGTCTACCTTCCGGAATATAGCGCCCATTTCCAGCCAAAATCTATTCAATACGGTCAGTTTCCTACAACCTGGTGGAACAGTAATTCGCTTACTCTTCGTGGAACGCGTTCACCGGTGGTCTGCGCCGAGCGTCAACCAGAGAATCACATGCCCAGGGTCAGGACGAATTATTTGCGCACCTGTTGAACTCGAGCAGCAGAACATGCTGCGTAGGGAATGTAGCCTTGAGAAATTTCCCGGCGTACGCGTCTGCCATGGCTACGTTCGCGATGCTGGTACGTATGGAGATGGTTGGTGGTCGGAGCCAAGTGCCGTGGGTTCGTTCGGAACATCCCGCACCCCAACTTTTCGTCTCATCTGTCGGTCCTCGCAGTGCACGCAGTCCCGCAACGGCAATTTATCAGCTTTCACGCCTACGTCTTCCTAATCTACACCAGCGATTCTGTATGTCCACTCACGGTTGACCGCGGATGGCCTCTGGGTTACTCTGCGCCAGTCGACTTGCTTGGCAACCAACTGCCGACGGAGCTACTACTACTACTAAGTACACTCTTAGGCTGTATTACGTCTGCAATAAGCCCCAGGTTACAGTACCAGAGCCCTTTGTGTGGTTCCGAGGTCTGGTGGACGTCTTCTCCCGCGCTCCATAATACTGTTCAAACACTGTCTACACGTCGCCGTGGGTGCTTCTGTCCGCCTTGGGGCCATCTGGACGACATTTCCGGTCGATAGGGACCTGTCAGCCCGTCCTAGCATACGTCAACAGGCGGCGAGGGGCTTTGCCGGGTGAAATTGTGGTTTACAACCGGGGAAGACGCAGCTTTACGGCCCTTGTTCGGCCCTTCGTCATGAATAATCCCGCTCCTAGACTTTGGTGCGACTTACACCTCGTTATCACGGCAAATTGCAGTTCCAACATGCGTTCTGGGGACATCGAATCATCACTTCAAAGAGCCACGGACATACACCGCACAATTTCCACGCCGCGTTCTGACAGACCGCCGCTGCACGCGGGGTGTCTGTTCTCCACCAAAATCAGCCTGGTTTCCCGGTGTGGCACGCCTCCTCTCTCGTAGTCAGTGAACCCGTTTTCCATTGCTCGTGGCGCTGCTAGTGTCAACTTTTTCGACCGACGATGAACCTGAATGCGGTTCTCTCCTCAGCGGAATACGGTCATTTCGGCATGGAGTCGCTTCTCCTCTTTGCAGTCTCCAGCCAAGATTACCATGCACACTGCCGACGACCGACCGCTTCGGTTTTCTCGCGGTCAATGCGCACTTCGGACGCACGTCATGACCGGTCGGCGACAGCGGGCACCACTCCGGACCGTTGTCCGAAGTTGGCCTCTGACGCTCCCGTCATTGCTCACGGGTGTCTTCTGCACGCGTTCGCTGCCTCTTGTAGATCAGCAATCAATTTCGGAAGAGCCCAACATCCGTCTTTTCCAAGGACGACACCTCCATTCGCAGCTCTGAAACCCCTCGGATGGGGTCGTGACTTCTTTTCGCATCTTCTCAGTTCTGGCACAGGAAAACCCTGGTTGCTCTGTGATCGTCACTGTGGTTGGTACTCACCGCCATGCTGCGCCATTAGATCCCGAAGGTCCCACATCTTGTGCCACAGTATAAACAGCTCAGCGGCACATTCCTATGCTCCACTCCACCCAACTTTCCCCGCCTCGTCAACACCATGCCGTTGCACACGCTCATCAAGATTATAGACGACACTATACAGTCTACGGGCACGCCGTACGATGCACTCACGCCGTTCGAGCAGCATACGCGCGAAGCTATGCTGGCGATTACTGTCCTTGCGCCGCTCACGGGGGCCTTCATCGCCGCAGCCTTCGCACCACGTGCGAAGCGAGACCAGCCTCACGGCTGTCCCGACTTCGAGCGGCAGATGCGCATGCGCGAAGAACTCTCGCATTTCGATCGCCATAAGGAGATGGAGCGGATGCACCTCCATAAACCATTACGCTACAACCGACTCGTCGCGTACTGGTTCATCAGTATCGGCATCTTCGGCTCTGTGGTCTACTTGCAGTCGGGCAGGACGACTAGGACGACTTTTGTCCTCGCTGTTTTCCACAAGTATGTACTCCTGCTTTGCGACACCTGTCAGATTGCTGAGTTTATCACAGCCAAGTAGAAGTCCTTCTCAATTGCCTCCTACTGAAACGGTCGTATCAGAACAGCATCGCCGCCGCGTTCGTCTATGGATTCATCATGTATCCGATCGTGCTCTTCGCGTCCTCGATGGCTTGGGTGTTCATCGGCGCCGCGATCGTCGGAGGCGCTAATGACTTCCTCATCGTGCGTCCGCCGTCGTACTTCACCCGCATCTGATTTGTTTAACATGTCTAACAGGTTTGCATTCTGCTGTATGGCAGACAGTGGCTCCTGGCCGCAGGCGCTCTCGCCCATGTGGTACGTCCAGACTCAAACATCGCTCATCGTCCGAGTCGCCCGAAATTTCTAACTGTGCTATAGTTCAGCGCAATTGCGGTGTTCACGTGCACTATTGACAACTTCGGTGTGCTACCGTACAATCTCTGCATCTTCCTCGGCCTCTGGTTCGCACTTGTGCCTCCTAAGACATTTGACCTTCGCTGATCGTTTGTTTCAGGATTCATATCGCGCTTACCGTGACAGGAATTCTCTATGCGGGCGAGCTTCACGGCATGATGACGAACTCGGAGAAATTCGATCTCGCTGGCCAAGGGCATCGCCCTAACGGTACCGCGCCGCGCCATGTCGCACATACGAACGAGAACGGCCACGCGGGTACCCCGAGTCTTTCGAAACGCGCCGGGAAACGTTTGAAGGAGCGCAGTCTGAGCTCGCCTGATTTGCATGCCGCCCTTGCGCACGAGAAAGAGAAGGAGAACGGCTCTGCACTTGCCAACGGCAACGGTCACGCACATCACCATCGCCGACCCGCCGACGACGACGACTCCGAGGAGCACTGGCTTCAGCATTTTGCGGAGGAGAACTGTCGTGGGGTGTGTTACGCTCGCAACCCGATGCGCCATACGAACGTCCCGTGGAGCGTCGTCGCCAGCCTCGTCATCGTCTCCCTCGTCGCGGCGGCCCTCGTCACCGTCGCCCTCTGCTTCTGGGTGCCAACGTGGGGATCGAGCCCTTGGGGCCACACTTCCCAGCATCCATCGTCGCTGTCATGGCTTTGGAACATATTTGGAGACGACGGCCGTTATTGAGTCATATCTCCGTCTTCGAATGGTCTCTGTACGTTCCCCTGAATCATTTTGTAACTGACGACACGACGAAGTAGAATAAAGCATATCGTAATACCATGCAGTAATACTGTAACAAGTTGAACCTACGTCGCGATTCGCCTAAGGCTGCGATGGAGCTGCCCATTGCCAATCTCACACCCCTCGTGCGCACACAGCTACCATACTCCGCGTACCTGCCATGCATACGATCTGAGAGGCTCAGGATTAATCGTGGCATGACACGACGCGGGTGCATCGCCGCAGTGGTACGACTTTCGTCGAGCGTCATGATACCCTCCGCTCCCCTCACTACCCTTGTGCCCTTGCCATGTCTCAGAAACAGTATCACTCACACGACAAGCCGCTCAACCAACAAACGACTGAATACCACTTCCTGGGACCTGTCGGCGCGGTACGTCACCAACACGTATCGTCTGCATCCCCGGTTCTCATCCTGACGACGTCCCCAGCTCTTCATCTCTCTCGGCGTACCGTTCTTGACCTATGCACTACTTTTCGGGTGCAACGAGGGGAACGCGTGCCGTCCTACATTACACGACTTGAACCCGATGTCGTGGTCAAGCCGTAACGCGTCTTTATGGGATACCCAGGCCGCGCTTGTGTATGCGACTGGCTATTCCTACCTCATCGCTGCGTGGGCAATACTACCTGGTAAATTGGTCCAGGGTACTACCCTGCGGGACGGAACAAGGAAGGCGTACAAGCTGAATGGTTTGTCAGCCTCGCTTTCGACGCTGTGCGACTGACTGATCATCAGGTCTTGGACAGCGTTTACTACCTTTCTCCTTACTATGAGCGCAACTGGAACTTGGATCTTCATCTACGGTCCTGAGGGTTTCACATTCCTCTTTCACAATCGCATCCCCATCTGCAGTGCTGCCGTGCTTATGTCCGTCGTGCTGTCGTTCGTCGCATACGCATCGTCATTCCGTCCAGGTGCACTTCTCGCTCTCGGAGGTAACACGGGCAGCTCAATATACGACGTACGCAGGTTCCTTCAGTATCTGGCTCGTGACTGGCACAAGCTAGGGCTGACCTCATCATGCAGTTTTTCATTGGGCGCGAGCTGAATCCCGCGATTGGCTCCTTCGATTTGAAGACGTTCAACGAGCTTCGACCAGGTCTCATACTCTGGGCGTTGATGAATGTCAGTATGGCGTGCGAGCAGACTGTCCGACTTGGACGACGGCCCACCGCGAGCATGCTTCTTGTCTGCGTGTTTCAATTGCTCTACGTCGCGGATGCCGTCTACAATGAGGTTCGTCGTTCTCTTTGTGCTTTGACGCTCAGCGCCATCTGAGACGATCCTAGGACGCGATTCTCACCACAATGGATATTACCACGGACGGCTGTGGTTTCATGCTCACGCTGCCTATATTTTGGGAACCCTTCGTCTACGGACTGCAAGCACGGTACCTCGTCTTCCACCCTGTGTCCCTCTCGTACGCACAGATATCTGCTATTATCGCTGTACAGGCGGTGGGCTATTATATCTTCCGTGCTTCGAACGGCGAGAAGAACGATTTCCGCAACGGGCGGAACCCAAACAGTGAGCGTTGATTTCGTATCTTTGTGCTACTCAACCGGAGCTATAACATCCAAGACCTACGATACATGACTACCGAATCAGGGAGAAAGCTTCTCACCTCAGGGTGGTGGGGATTTCTTCGTCACCCGAATTATCTGTACGCACATCGCCTACAGTCTCCGTGTTCAGCCATGTCTTATGAACCAAACAGCGGCGATCTTCTCATGGCACTCGCCTGGTCACTGCCTACAGGCTTCGATGCGCCGCTCACCTATTTCTACTTTGTCTATTTCTTCATCCTCCTTGTTCATAGGAACGAACGGGACAACGACGAGTGTCATAAAAAGTGCGTGAACATATACCTCAACCTTGCGAAATGTTGACGCGTCGAGGAAAAGATATGGCAAGGACTGGGAGCGCTACACGAACTTGGTGCCGTACTCAATTATTCCGTACGTGTATTGAAGTGAGGATTGCTGCGACTCTGCCGGTCTGTAGTACCATGGCTAAGAACGTTTAAATCGCGACGGAGTGGTTCTATGTTTGGGATCCATATGCTTCTCGATTCCGACTGAATATCGGCGTCAATACCTCAGACGCGATTACGACGATCTCCGGTCAACCATAAAACCCCCGCCCGAGGGAGTAGATATAAAGGGACGTTCATGGATGCCGAGTTCACTCACCATCGCTCAACACCTTCGAGTCCGGTACTCGCAACACGTCTCAAGCACCGTCCAACATCCCAAGCTTCATGAATCGCAAATCCTCTCGCATCTCAATGTCTACTACGTCGTCCTTCACCTCCACCTTTATCTCCACCATGCCCGCGCTCAGCCGCGCCTGTTCGAGCGACAGCGTCGACTCGGCCGCTCCGGGCACACCTGCCGCCATCGACTCGCACCCGCATATCTTTAGCCTGGACAACAACTCCCTTCCTCTTGTCGAAGAGTTCGCCGGCAAGGCACCTGAGCATCAGCTCCTGCTCCCGCTCCACCCGCGGCGCAAATCGCAGAGCCCGGAGGACTCCGAGCGCGAGTTCCTCGCCGAGTTCGACAGCATCAAGGAGGGATTTGAGAGTCATCCTCCCCCGCGTCGCTCTCTCTTCACCAACCTCCTCGTCGGGGCGTTCAACCTCCTTCTCCTGCTCTACAATATCAAGGATTACGCAATGCAGGCGGTCGCGGTCGCCCAGCTCGCTTACCACGGCGCAAATATCATACTCAAGATGCGGAAGGGCATGTACAAGCCGTCCAATACGCTCTCCGGGTGGCTTCTCGAGGCCTTCTGCTCACTCCTCGCCGTCTTCATTTGGCGCTTCGCGGTCTTCATGACCAAGCTGGGTCTTATCTGTGTATTCGCTATCTGGGTCTACCGTGCTTGTTGCTCTTGATATACCGAGAATATTACCACTGCATTCAAAAATCCACATCCGTCTACACGCCCGTTTAAGTTCGAACTACGACATAATCACGTGCGTGAAAAGAAAATTCCGGGAAGGCGGACTTCAAAAGCGCGACTTGCCCTTTTCCCCGTCCGGCTCGTCATTCACCACTAGTACATCACCACCTACAGGCCATCCCTGGATGTCAGCTGTAAAGCTGGTATTACGTATCGCATAATCTACACAAGCCTTTCGGACTGAACTTGGTCAGGTCTACGACGACCAGGCGACGGGGCTGATTGCTAGAAACCTTTGCGATCCTATATCAGGAATCGGAACGTGGTTTCGACACAGACACACAGGCGCATCACGTGGTCCTGATATAGGTCGAAATTGACACCCTATGGCTGCAGACGCGCCGATGTTTCTTTGCGCGTCGGGTTTAATTTCTTCATTATCCAGCAGATCACGAATCGCTTGGTGCCTGTGTCAATCCCCCGCGTTTCAAGCAGCTTTCGATGTGCCGCGGCAGTTCCAAGGACCAGTCCAATGGACTCTGCTTCATCTCATTTCTGGGCCGTCTTATCGTGACTCGAATTTTCCCGGAGCCGCGCCAGATGCCTGCACAAGACGGATTTCGAGTCACTGACTGCCCTCGGCGAGGCCTCGAAGTGTCTTCAATAGATCTTCAGCTCGAGTCAGGGCTGCAGTTGCGGCACCGGCGACGGATGTGCAGGGGTTGATCCGTCATCGTCTCTTTATCAACCCGACTTGCACCATGACGTTGGGCACCTAGCAAACGCCCCTATTCTCGTGACTTTGACTCAACCGCCGCGATGACACTCTCTGTGCGACAGACCACTGGCGCTACACCTGCTCTGCGCGCGTTGCTTGACGCGTGGGACGCCGACCACGCTGCAACGCCACCGAACGCCACCGGCCCCCCTGCAACGGGCAAGGATGTTGTGCTCGCGTTCAGGACGCGTCCGCCTCTCGATAGCGATGTTGTGCCAGAATCAGAGCTCGAGAACTTGGACGACGACGACGGGCCGATAGACACCTCGTTTCTCCGCGGCGTCACAGCGACCGGCGACATCATGGTTGCCCACGTACCTGCAACTTCGTGGAAGGGCCACTCGCTTCAGCACAAAGAGTTCAAGGCCGATATTTGCTTTGGGCCGGACACGACGCAGGACGATGTCTACGCAAAAGCTATCGAGGATTGCAACGTGCGCGAATAGCTCACGTTCACCGCTGCGCACCTTCACATCTGGCTGTAGATGATCGAACTTGCGCTGAATGGAGGGTTGTCATGCGTGCTTGCGTACGGACAGACGGGAAGCGGCAAGACGCACACCATCGGCGGCCTCGAGGAACGCATTGCGCACAACCTCTTTGCGAAAGCGGAAGTCATCGGCGCGCGTTTCAAGCAGTACGTTCACCAGACCCCTCGCGTTACACGCGGCTTACAACGCCCTCAGAGCTCACGGCGACACGTCTGACGAACCGGTTCTGTCGTTCCACGTCACGTTCCTCGAGCTGCTTGGCAAGAATGCGTACGATCTCTCAACGCCACCTGTCGACCCAGAGGACGACGCCGAGGTTGCTGCGCGGAGAAAGGTCGACATTATGGAAGACAAGGTGCATTTTATCTCAGTCGCCGTCTTCGTGTGCTCTAACATTATGGAACAGTTGGGCGACGTCCGTCCGCAACTCAAGTCGACTCTTGTTCAATCGCCCGCCGAGCTGCAGGCGCTCATCACGCGATGCCTATCCCATCGTCGTACGACGGCGACGTTGAAGAACCCGCGTAGCAGCAGAAGTCACGCCGTGCTCACGATTTGGGTCAAGAACCGTATCCTGCCGCA
>KV426421.1:0-38378 GCA_001632375.1 Exidia glandulosa HHB12029
TTCAGGTATTGCAGGTTCTGGACCTTGTCTTGTCGCAGGGCCTGCGCGACCTCCGGGTTCTCGATAACGTCGAGCACGGCCTGAGCTTCTTGCTGTAACCGCTCGTTTGTCTCAAGGGCTTTTGCGCGCTTTTCCGCGAATTCTGCACCGATCTCGTCAGTTACAGGTTATAACTAAAGTTATTCCACGCACCCGCTGGAGGCTCCTGGTCCGGTTGGAGCTGTTCCCAGAGCGAGACGGCGTAGTCGACCATGTTTGTGCCCTTTGCGAGCTCATACTGGGCCTGGCGAACTTCGTCTGCGGGAAATGTGCCAGTTTGTTCAAGATGGGCGAGCAGAGGGAAGGCGAGATGGCGGTCCAGGTAGGGTATTATAGTCTGGGTGAGGTCGTGGTCGGCCATGGTTCGCGGTGTAAAGCAGAGATGCGGAAAGCCGCCGTTCGATTAAGTTTCCCAGCTCCCACCATGGCCGACGCGCTCATGAAAGTCACAAAAAACCTGCCCTGGTTCGTCAAGGACCCGGCAACGGCGCTGATAGGCCAGGCATGTGTTATATCTGGAAATATTTATTTGTGAGTTAGTGACACCGCGCCTCGTTGCAGACATGCTACCACTCGCTCGTCGAACGCCTCGACATCAAGGACGCCGACTGCGTCAAGTTCGCGTTCTCCAAGGCACTGGGACTGGGCATCGTCGTCGGCGGATCCATCGTCAAGGTCCCCCAAGTCTTGCTCAGTGCGTGGGTCCATTGCGCGCGCCATCGGCGACCTGACGCGTCGCGGTTGCAGTCATCAGTGCCAACAGCGCGCGCGGGCTCTCCCTGACCGCATACGTGCTCGAGACGCTCAGCTATGCCATCAGTCTCGCCTACTCGTACCGCAACGGCTTCGCATTCTCCACCTACGGCGAAAACCTCTTCTTGACCATCCAAAACGTCCTCATAACCGTCCTCATCATACACCACATGCCCTCCACAGCGCCCCAGCTCACCAACCCGCCTAAGCATCCAAAGGGCAACCCGCTCGGCGTCGCGGCCTGTCTCGTTCTCAGCACAGTCACCGCATACGCGCTCGCCGTCGTCCCGGCACAGAACCTCGCGCTGCTGCAGATGCTCACCCTCCCGCTGGGCCTCTTCTCCAAGCTCCCGCAGATCGCGCAGAACTACACCGCACAGTCTACGGGCCAACTCTCCGCGTTCGCAGTCATCGCCCAAGTCGCCGGCTGCGTCGCGCGTATCTTCACCACCGCGACTGAAGTCGGCGATCCGATCGTCCAGGCGGGCTTCGTCATGGGCCTCGTCCTCAACCTCATTCTTGCCGTGCAGATGTGGATGTACTGGGGTCGCGACGAGGTGCTGCGCCACAAGGTCGCAGAGGACGCGCCCGTCAAGGAGAAACTCGCCGTCAAAGAGTTTGGGTGGGCGAGTGGCGCGCAGCCGCACGTCGAGACCGCGGTGCCAGCGCCCGCGATAGGCGCACATCCGGAGCGTACGACAACGAGCAGTCCAGCGCCTCCTGGACGCCGATGGGCTCGTAAAGTCGATTAGGGCAGCCTCGTCGGTGTATCATGTACGATAATGACATCTCGCACACAATTTTCTTTCTTGGTTACACTGTGTTGTCGGAGGCATGTGCATTGTGCGGTCTATTCGTCGCAGTGGAGAGAAAGTGTTTCTACAAAAATCTCAAACAACAGAAACGATACAGGGTACAGGGTAGAGGACGCAGAATGCGGGATATCACCAGGGGAGCTTGTTGGTGAGCGTTATTTCGCCGGCGGACTGTTTATAACGAACGACCTCGTCAACGATGTCCGTGCCAAAGTCGTGTCCGAGGCCGACATGGTACATGACCGAGACGAGATGGCGGTCCCAAGTGTTGATACCCAGGATCACACCCGTCTTCCGAGTCCGTCACCGCAAAGTCGCCGTCGCCAGGAATCTGAACGAGGTGCCGATCCAGGTCGACGTCTGTGAACTGCTGCATCACCGAGATGATGCCGGGGCGCAAGACGCTCGGCGCGCACTTGCACCCTCGCGCGCGTCGATATCAACTTGAGGTGCCGGAGCTTGGGACAGTACACTCTGTTGTCCGTCATCTTGGGGAATCGATATCTGACCACATCCGATTCCGAGTCGGGCAGTTGCCTCCAGTACACCGTCAGTCGACAGACCTCTGGTAGAGTCGTAAAGATGTCGGGGAGGAGGTCAAGGAAGTGTTCGTCGAGGGAGAAGAGGATCCCGATGTTTGAAGCGAGTCGCCGCAAGTTCGCGGTGAGGACCGCACGAACGTGCAGCCGGAGAAGGTAAACGCGCGTTTGAAGGCGGACGTCTCGAATGCTTCGCCGTCGTGGAGCAGGAGCATCGTGGAACCTCGAATCTGGTCCATTAGGTGCATGTTCAGCTTCTTCCCGGCCCCGCAAAAGACAACCCGCCCGACGAACCGACCGCCGTGAAAGTGATCTGCCCCTCCGGGACCGCCGCAAAGCGTCTCCCAAGTTCGGCGTTCCACCGTCGATGTTAAATTTGAGGTAACGGAGCGAGCTTGCGAGGGGATGGAGCAGTGGTAGCATCGTCGCAGCGATCTGTTGCATCTTGAGCTGCCGCACGCGAGGAAACAAGTGCGGAAGATGAGCGGCTTCGTTCAGCACGTCGAGCATCAATTCCGACACCGCAGAGAACGCCGGTATAGAGTCAGACTGCGAATCGACCGTAACGGTAACACCACGGAGGACGACACGCCAGAGCTTCGGTGCAGAGCCAAGGAACACATCGCGCGGTATGACAGCGCAGTCCTTGAGGAATGGAGATGGATTCCGTATCTGGAGCAAGAAGTCTTCGAGTCGCGGAGCGGCGGCGCGACATAGATGCGGGAAGAATTTCTCCTCGAGCGTGCGGCGCCGAAGACGAGGTTGATCTTGAACATGTGGGAGAGCGAGTCCCCTATTGTGCCCATTACGACTCGTATCGCCAGCGGAGTCGACGCATCCAACGGCTACACAGTATTCCAGCGGGGTCGGTCGTGAGGCCCAAAGACCAGTCGACGACTACACTCGCCCGCAGGTTTCGCTCGCGCAGGTAACGAAGGCGCGCGCAGAAGGTGTGTAATGGCGTCCAGTCGACACCGTGAACGACTAGCTCGAGGTGGTAGTAGAAACCCGGGTGCGAGAACGCGAGGGCCCGCCAGCGACGACACGACGCTGTCGCGGAAAGGAGGTCCTTTTGCGGAAGCCAGTCGAAGACGGAGAGCAGAAGTTCAGGCAGCACGAAGCGCGAGAGGTCGAGGTCGAGGCTGACAGGCAACGACCGCGAAGGCGTCTTGTCGGGGCCGGCGCTGGGCATGGCTCGCGATGGTCGCTCGCGGGAACGAGTTGAACTAAGTCAAGGAGGCGCGTTCAGGAGGTGTGACTATTCGTGACGGCGAGCCCAAAGTGTGACGCTGTGCCGAAAGGAGCGTTCGACGATGCTGTATTGCGAAGAGACATCTTCTTTCAAGCAAGTATCGGTCGAGACGGTGCGTGATCGAGTTGAGCTCATTGCGGAGGAACTGACCATGCGACGGTCAGTACAGTAATGGCGCAAGTCCCAACGCTGATTGAGCGTCTGTTCAAAGGAATAGTCGGGAAGAGGATTCAGTCCGTGGCCGCGTGGGGCAGCTCGATACACGAGTACTCCAGATGAAAGAGAAAGGCATGCACAACAGTCGGCACGAGCCGCATCCCAGCCGGCAAGCGTCCAGTTAGATGGCTGACAGGAATACATTGCGCACAAGGGATTTCTACTAACAATAGAGTTCTTCTATAGGTACGGTACAAGGAACTGATGGAGTGATCATGGTCGTGCGAGATACCCTTTCAGCAAGTCGTTGTCGACTTCACGTTCGAGACCAACCTGGTACATAACCGCGACCAGATTACAATCCTCGTCATAATCGATGTAAGCACGACGTCCCTCATCGGAATCCATGACCGTAAAATCACCGTTACCAGGGATCTGAACAAGGAGCCGATTCAACTGCACGCGAGTGAATTGTTGCAGTACCGAGAACGAGCCCGGGCGGATCGCACGTTGCAGGCGCTCCGCATTCACTTCCACTGGCGGTCCAGACGTCATTAACGCGGCGAGGTGGAGTTGCCGGAGCTTTGGGCAGTACATCCTCTTATCCCCAGCATGAACCCTGGGCATCTGGGTCGACCGGGGCGGGTGCCAGTACACGTGTAGCCTTCGGGTCGAGGGCAAGGACTCGAAGACCCGGGGAAGGAGGTCGAAGAGGTGCTCGTCGACGGCTACGTCCAGAAGGTGCGCTGCGAGCGGACGGAGGTTCGCCACCAGAACCGCGCGAAACGCATCGTCCGTGTAACGTCGAAAGAGAACCGTACGGACGAAGCTGGACTTGTTTAACACTACGTTGTTGTGGATCGTGAGCACCGTGACACCCGGGTCGCCCTTGTCCAACAGCTGCATATAGAGCGATTCGGTGAATTGCTTGAGGTCTCCGAACAAAGATACGAAAGAGCGATGGTCAACGGTACTCGGAGACTCGCGCGCGAAGAGCGTCATCACCACATGCGGGACTGCCGCGAGCGGGCGTAAGAGCTCGCTCAGGTCTGGCACATCGTTGTATACGACGAACTCCAGCTCGCGGAGCGTTTTCGGAAGCGAATAAAGCATCGGGAGATTTGTATGCCCAATAGCGAGCCTCCGCACGCGCGGAAAGTGGTCCGTGAGGTGTACCGTGGAACTCCGAGCCAGCATGATGACTACCACCACAGTCGTCGCGAACAGTGCTGGAACTGGCCGGTCGACCTTGATACCATAAACGCTACAGTTCCAGAGTTTTGGTGCATGGCCGGCGAAAAGACGTTCTGGAAGGACAGCACGCTGTGCAGGGAAGCCGTTTAGCTTAATCGAGAATGTCTGCAGTTGTGGGGCAGCGGCACCACACAGGTGTGAAAGGAAACTCTTCTCCAGAATCGCTCCGTGCACTGGGCCGAAGGCCAACTCGAGCCTCGTCAGGATGGGAAGTGCGTCCCTTATCGCGCTCATGACGGCCATGCTCGACGCGGTCGGCTGTGACACTTGTAGCTGAGTTGTCCTAGCCTGATGGGTCCATTCGACCGTACGCATGATCTTGGTCCCGTCGACAGCGACGCTCGCGCGAAGGTTCCGCTCGCGGAGGTAGCGAAGACCCGCGCAGAACTGATGCACTGGCACCCACTCTCTCATGTTATCGCGTTCCAGGTCGAAGACGAGCGCGAGGTGATAGAACAGGTTTGGGTGAGCGAGCACGAGGGCGCGCCAGCGATGACACACCGCCGCGGCGGAGAAAAGGTCCTTCTGCGGGAGCCAGTCGAAGACGGAGAGCAGGAGCTCGGGCAGCACGAAGCGCGACAAGTCGACGTCGACGTCGCCGAGTGACGAGAGTGACTGCGCCTGGTCGGGGCCGGCCATGAGCATGGCTCGCGATGGTCGAGCGAGGGGATGAGTCGACCCAAGTCAAGGAGGCGCGCTCAGGAGGCGTGACTAGTCGTTACGAGTGAGTTCGCCGCGTGACGCAGCGCTGAGGGGGCGCATATGCGACGCGCTGGAAATGCATGGTCCATGAGCTTCGTTATCCATAGCAAGTACGCTTAGTGCGTGAGGTGGCAAGCGGTCGAGTGCAAGACAGGTAGGTCCGCCGGTACGAGCCGCACCGCATCCACTGGCAGCTCGCATGGGCAAGAAGATGCTTTCATTTCTACAATGAACGATTACTTGGGAAGTCTACTGCACAAGACACTTTGACGGGTCGAGGTTCTCGAACTTCTCCCGTGACACATACATCCTCTCCGTCTCTCGCAACTTCCTTTCCTCCGCCGCCGTCGTGTGCACAAGAAACTTCTCTCCCACCTGCGCCAGCGTGCCATAAATGCTCACCCCCTTGATCACGAAGCGGACTCTGCCCTGACCAGGCTTTATAACCGACAGCTTGCGCGCCGCGATTTCCGAATCCGCGCGACAAAGCGGGTCCAGGAGCTCGAAGACCTCGAGGTTCGGGCAGCCGATGGACGACACACTGGCAGCTGGGTCCATAAGTGCGAAGTACGGGAGGGCGTTAGGCGCGGCCGTGATATTCTGCGGCCACGAGATACGCAACGTTCTGAGCTCCGGGATCCCCCTGGGGAAGAAGAAGCTTATACCGTTGAAGAGCTGGGGATGGACGTGTATCTCGACGATGTGTCGCGATCGGACGACCTCCAGTTGCTTTGAGAGTAGCAGGACAAGAAGCATAGAGGGAGGCGTTGTCATGAGGATGAATGTACGTTCGGCATCACGATTCAGAGTAGACACAGAGATGGACAAGCTGGTACCGTCGCCGTGCAGAAGGAGCTCGAGCCTCAATGGCGTGTCAAGCGGGAAAGCTCCAATGAACGATCCGAATGGTACAGAGCTGTTCGGGCCCTGAAAGGCGCATGCGATCGTGACGCGGGGGACCACCTCGAGAGTCTGGAAGAGAAGAGGTAGACCCGAATCGTCACTCGTGACACAGAGCGAAAGACTCTGGAGCTGGGACAGGTTGTTGACTTTCGACATCGACTTGACGTAGCCCACTGTCAAGTCGCGCAATTTCGGACAGATCCTCGCGGCGGCCTGGAGATATCGAGGAGGGTCGAATTCGAGCGTGTGCACCGACGTGAACGCCGGCACGGTGCTGTCGCGAAAGCGAAAGCACTTCAAGCGTAAGCGCTGGAGAGCGGGTGCTCTGCCGCCAAAGAGGGCGTCAGGGATTCGAGGCAAGTCTTCTTCGTCCGCGTCCGCGGGAAGGTGCATGGCGAGGTCCAGCTCGCGAAGGTGAGGAGCGGGACGAACGAGTTTGCTGAAGACGTTGAGCTCCACTCCCTCTGGGTGGATGGGGCCCCACTCGATGTGCAGCTTGACGAGGAAAGGGACGGCGGCGATAATGGCGTCCATCATACGCATGCTGTTCACGACGCGCTCGACGTTTTTCGGATCGAACATAGCGGCCATCCGGTCGTTGGTCTCGACCTCGTTCGTCACGACCAGCGGGACGGAGAAGTAGTCTGCTGCAACGCTGGCCCGAAGCTTGTTCTTCACGACGAAGGCAAGCATGAAGCAAAAGTCGGCAAGGGCAACGCTGAACGCAGGGCTCGAGTTAGGATCGAAGACGAGGGCCTTGTGGAAGTAGAAGTTTTGGTGGTTACGCGCGATTGTGCGCCAATGGCGCGACGTAGTTGCTACGGCGAGGACGTCTGGCTGAGCGAGACGGTCGAGCACGCAGAGGACGAGGTCGGAATGGAGCGCGCGCGTGTAGTCTCGAGGTTGAGCATCCAGCGACATGGCTGCAGCGGTAGATACGAGTGACTAGAGAAAAGTCGTTCTGGAGGCTGGAAGCAAGCCAGAGGTGCCAAAGAAGCCGCTCGTCGACGTCGACGATCCTGGGAAGCACTCGGTACGTATAGCGCGTGGACCGGGCGTTCTAGAAAGGCTTTTTCAGTCCAGTGCTCGGCTTATAGTTCACCATTTTTTTCGACTTTTGAACTAGGACGGGCGGACGCAGAAAGACCCAGGACAGTTGAGGCCAGAGGGGAAGGAACGGCCGCCGCTTTGCGCCTTTTCTTTGTACGCTGTCGAACCCGGTCTCGCACTTTCGTTCCACTCCAGCGCCTCTTCCTCCAGACGCTGGCCGTTGACTTGAGCAGCTCGACTCAGCGCAGAGCCGCAGAGACTTGGCGACACTGGTCCATGGCATCTTTGGCTCAGCGTCGCGCGCGTGTGCTGACGGTCGGCCGGACGAGCCAAACCGCTGGGCAGGACATCAATAATGCAGGCCACGCGACCCGTGTGTAGGAGGCCATTCCTATGTCTGGGAGGACCTCTCGTTTGAAGCTCGCGAGTATCAGTGCCGCAGGGCGGCGTCGGTCGCGCTAGACATTCGACATTCGAGCTGCAATGTCGCCAGAGCGAAGCAATCACGACTTCGCCCATGTTTCGGTACCTACGAGTCGTCAGCCTGCCTATGTCATATCTCGATGTCACGTCTGAAATGCCCAACCAACACCTGCTGGAGTGCAAAAGGATTCTTGGCGACAATCGCTGGCGTACGTGCGCTCTCTCAGTACCGAAGTGTTTCTGCCTCTCGAGCGAACGAGGAAGATCGGTAACGCTCGGTTGCTGATGTGATCTTGGTCTGGTTCGGGTGAACACTTGATTCGATGCAAGTTGCTTAGCAAAGGAGAATGTGCTCAAGCGTCTTCCAGCTCCCGCGCCGCGCAATGCGGGCACAGTCTTGTTGATGCGTCGTCTGCGTCTGCGTCTCTGGCTGGGAGGAACGTAGTTGGGAACGGGATGTGCTGGTTCGGAACGGGTTTTCGGACAGCACCCACCCCAGTGAGTCAATTTGAGGGCACGCTGGGTCGAAACCCCGCTGCTCGCCAATGACATCGAACGGTTGCTGCGTGGCGAGGCGAGTTCTGTCATTTCGGCGTGGCGGAAAAGACAATGCATCGGCGCGACGCGTGACGTACAGCCGTCCGGATTTGGCAGGAGATGAGCAACGAACACGGATACACCCCGCTCAGCGTGGTCCTCGTCGCCCGCGGCCTATAAAGGCGGACGCGGCATCACGCGCACGCGTTTGATCCCCAACAACGTTTCTTGTCCTCTGCCCACCACCGCGCTCGACAAGCCTCACGATGTTTTCGCTCAACCTGCTCCAATTCGTCAAGGCCGCTCTCCTCCTTGCCATGGGCTACATCACTGCCGAAGCTCTCTTCCGCGACCCAGATGATCCTAGCCCCCCACCCGCGTACGTGTGAATTTTCTTCCGATGAGGACGTGGTTCGTAACTGACGGGGTGTCTGCGTTTTACAGCTTTCAGGGCTTCAACAACGCCGACCTTGACAGCCTCATCGGCCAGCCTGTTCATGTGGTTCTCAACGCCGTGCTCGGTCCAGGGCATAATGCCCTGACTGGTCCCCCGCCGCGGCGCAATGCCCTTCTTCGTCGGACGGACTCAACCTTCGACATATGCGAGGACGGGGGCAATGGTCAATGGTACAGCTTAGTGCATCAGCGCATGCAGCCCCATCCATTCTACCGCACGCCGGAGGAGATAGCTCGGTCGAGGCGCAGACATGCGAGGGAGGCACGGGCGCGCGCTGCTGCTGCTGCTGCTGCCGCCGCCGCCACTGCTGCCCCTCCTCCTCCTCCACCACCACCACCACCTCCTCCTCCTCCTCCTTCTGCTATTCCCGTCGCTCTGATTCCCAGCGGACAAATCATGGCCGGCGCCCCGCCTAGCACCTCTCATCCACACATCCCGACCGTCCCTGTTCCTCATCCACCCGCGCCCGTTGCCGCCGAGGCTGTCGCTACCGTCGCGCCTGTCGTTGTTGCTCCCGCTCCCATTGCCAGCCCTGTCGCCGGTCCATCTCGCCTCGAGCCGCCTGCGGTCAACTCGAAGCGCAAGCGCCACGCGCAAGACGAGGAGGACGCGGAGGACGAAGCTGAGGCTCACCTCAGTGATAAGGCCAAGGGCAAGCGGCGCAGGATCGAGACGGATTCGAGCGCCGGGTCTGCTGCGCGGGAGGAGGAGGCGGGCGCCACTGTGCTGCCTGCTGCCGATCTCACGCGCGCAGAGGACAGCCACAACCAAACATCCCAGCCATCCACGTCCGGCGAGACCGGAATCGCGGAAACCACCCCCACCACTGAGGCCGCTGGCCCTAGTGCAATCATCGTCGAAACCAATGCCGAGGGATCGGTGAGTCTTTCCTTGTTGTCGCCCTCGCTCTCTGCTCACAGGCTGCCTAGGGCTCTTCATCGTCGTTGGCTGCTGCGCCCGCCAGATCGCGCCGCGCAACTCGCAAACTGGCAGCTGCGCAGGTAAGTCTTGTGTTCAGCACCCTCTCGAGCACATGTCTGACTCGCCTGCAGCCGGCGTCGACATCCACGGGTCCCACGCGCACCCGTCGCGTTACAACACGCGGGGTGCCATACCCAACGTCCGCCGAAGCGTCGACGTCGACCGCAGCCGCGCTACCTGAAGATGCGCCCGCACCTCGCCGCAGCGCCCGCGTCAAGGCGCGCAAGTCGGCCGCCGCAGCCGAGGATGCCATGGATGTGGATGAGTCGTAGCGACCTAAGGTCTGTCACCGCCTTATATATGTGCGGTGCCACCCCTTCTGCTCCTTGTCACATTCCATTGTGCCACGCCCGTTGTCGTCTTCCACCTCCTTTCCTCTCGTGTTTCGCCATCCGTCTCTACACTTTGACGAACTCTCTTTCCCTTTTGTCGACCGCCGTGCTCGTGCGATTAGTACTTAGTACTATGTAGCTCTTGTTAGCTCTCGTCCAAGCATGCGTCCGTCCATTTGTACAGTAGCCACTCGCTGCCTCACCGATCGTAGCTCCCTTGTTTGAGCTCTCGGTAGGTAGTGCTGTTCGTAGTCTCTCTGTCCCCCGGTTCCGACCTCTCTCTTCGCTTCATCTCGCAGTATTTGTTGGATAGTGTCTCGTTTGTGGCCGTGAGTCTGGTCTGGTCTTGCATCTCATCTCTGTCCCTAAAATACATGAAACCTGCGTGTTCCCCGCAAGGCCGTTTGACTAAGTGCTCTTCTTCGCCAGCGTACTCCTGCTGCGTTACTGCTGTCTTGCAGGACAAGCTTTGTCGTACCTACAAATACATTGCATATATTCTACTGTACTCTTTACGCTTCACGGCAGGACCTACGGGTAATACTTCTGAACAGCGGCCTCGACGCTAAGCGGCTTCCACTCCGAGTCGGGGAACAGGTCTGCCTTCTTGTACTGCCTAACGTCGCCGAGCCCCTTCTCAACCACCAACTGGATGTAATCCACGAACCCGGCATGTCCTTTCGCCGGAAGCTCCTTCTGCACCTGCTCCACGTCACGAAGTTTCACCTCGAACGGTCCGCCGTACTTCTTCTCGTACACCTTCGCGAGTTCGCGCCAAGTGAGCCTCTCAGCCTCGATACCAATGATGATGTTCTCGAGTTGTGAGTGCGGAGCGTGGGTAAGGACGTAGGCGACGTAACGTGCGATATCTGGGCGCGCGACGAAGGAGACTTTGACGTTTCCGCTTCCGGCGACTGTAAGAGTCCGCTTCTCAATGTCGAGGACGGTGGGGAATCTGTATCGTTGTCAGCAAGCCAGCTACAATGCAACATCTCAAGATCAGATGAAGACATACACGGTCAACGGGAGGTCTGCAAATATGCCGTTGTAGAAGATCGTGTACGGAAGTCCGATCTCCTTGAGATGTTTCGACGTAGCGTTCTTCAAGTCGAATGGACCGGGAGATGGTGCTTCATGAGAAATTGAACCAAACTCCCTGTAATAGTGTGAGCTCCCGGTTACGGGCTCAACGCGGTGTGACAATCGGACGTACGATGGGACGAAGAGCTTCACACCCGCCTTCAACGCAGCGTCCGCGAGCGCAATCTGCGATACAAAGCCAGGGCCGGAGAGCGTGCTGACAACGACCTGGGCGTTGGCGTCCTTCAAAGCTTGCTCAAGTCCTTCAGGCTTTGAGTAGTCGACTGTGCGTTCGATTGCACCGGGCGGAATCTTGGTATTACCGCCACGCGTGAAGACCGTGACTTTGGTACCGTCGATGAGAAGAAGCTCGGAGGCGATGAGGGAACCAATGCTGCCGGCGCCGGCGACGACGAAGGATGCGTAAGTCAACATTTCGAGCTCGAGTGGTGAGTTGCAATGGGCTGAGAGGACTATGAGCCCCTAATTTATCTACAGTGTGCCCGGCCGCCTCGCTCTGACTTTGACGCCGCCTCGCTGTATGTCGCTACTGGAATACTATTAGTGACTAACTCCGCGGATCACGGACCGGAGACGGACCACGCTTACGCGACAGTAACATTACGCAACACCATATCTGGTAAGGATCAGTGATGAGTCAGCCAACTCACACGGATCTCCGGATTTTCGTCATTGGGTTTATCGGGAAGTCGGATTGTTTAGAGTTCCACCAAGCAATAACGATATTCACAACATATTTCCCACTTTCTGACACTAGTCCTGACGTTCATCTCTGGGCACGACTTCCACTGCAGTCAAAGTTCACGAACAGTCAAGAGGCAGTCGCAGGGAAGCCTGTGAGGTGTCTCTACCCATACGAACTCACGCTTGTCGCAACCTCTTGTAAGGACGCCTGCCAGTGAGTACGAGTCGGAAGACGGTGGCAACGACAGCCGCCAACTCAGAGTGTATGTATGTACGTGCAACACTGCTTGCGAGCCGAAGCCTCAGCAACGCTCCGTTACGCTGCAGGCATGGCCGACGACTCACGTGCACTCAATTACATGCTCGATCCGACAATGATGGTCCATTTCGTCACACTGAGTTACAAGCATGGTTACCTCGACAATTACAGCACTACACACTTGGGACTTAGTCATCTCCAACCTCTTCCGCGAGACGAACATCCTGATCCTCTCCGCCAGTCGCATCCTCCTCATCAAACGGAGAAGAATGTAGCCCTGAGTTATCCCCCACCTGCTCCAGTGCGCCGTGCCAGTATCTTCCCGCCGTTGTATACGAGCTCAAATTTGCCGTTGCCGGGCTGGATTGTGGCAGAAAGCTCACGCGCCAAATTCTCCGAAGTTGGGCGGCCGAGCGGATCCATGAGTTCGTACCTCTCGAGCCTCGGGCACCTGATGGGCGAGACGGCTACCAGTGGATCCATGGGTGCGATGAACGGGATGTGCTGCGTCGTGATAGTCGCTCTCTGCACGCGCAGCGTCCTCAGATCTGGTATGCCATTCGGAAATATGGAGCTCAGGCTGCCGAAGAGATGATGATGCACATCAAGCTCGAGCAATCGTCTCGAACGAAGGATCTCCAACTCTTCCGCGATCCAAGCGAGAAGCTTCGAGGATGGGTTGAGCGGAAAGAGGCACGCGCGTACGGTATGGCGGTTTAGGGTAGAGACAGAGACGAGGAAACTGTCGCCCAAACGGTGCGAAAGCTTGAGCCGCAAGGGTGTATTGACTGGGAAAGCGGCGAAGAGCGTCGAGAAAGGCACCTGATCCTCATGGTCACGAACGAAGCAAGTAACTGTAACACGCGGGACAACCGCAAGAGCCTGGAAGTAGTTCTGGTCTGCGTAGTCGCTCCTGACAGAGGTCACAAGACTGTGCAGCAGAGACAAAGTGCCATTCGAATGCGACGCAGAACGGCCTGTTGTTAGATGACGCACATCTGGAAAGGTTTTGGTAGCGTCCAGGAGATATCGAGGAGTGTCGAAGTCGAGAACATAAACCGACTCGAACGCCGGAATGGTGCTGCTACACAAGGTAAACCCCTTCAGGCGTAGGCGCCGGAGAACCGGTGCCTTGCCCGCAAAGAGCGTTTCAGGAATCTCTACGACACCGTCGTCCGCTGGGAAGATCCGGTAGACGAAGCTCAATTTGCGAAGCTGGGGCGCCGGCTGCACGAGCCTGCTGAGATCTGGACGCATAGGTCCCCAGTCCACTTTCAGCTTGACAAGAAAAGGGACAGCGGCAATAATTGCATCCATCAAGCGTTCAGTGCGCATGACGTTCTCCGGGTCGACGCTCTCCGCCTTACACTCTACGGAGAACGGGTCGCTGGAGTCGACGTCGAGTTCATCGCGGTAGCCATCCCCTGAAAGGAGTGGGATGGATGAGTAGTCTGCTGTAACGCTGGCTCGAAGGTTGTGCTCCCGGACGTATGCAAGCATCGAGCACAAGTCCTCCAGGCGCTCGCCAGGATCGGCGCCGGGCTCTAGCGTGATACTCTTGTGGAGGTAGAAGTTCTGGTGGGTGCGCGCTATTGCGCGCCAGTGATGCGATGTACGAGCCACAGCGAAGATATCTCGCCGAACGAGGTGGTCGAGCACGCAGAGGACAATATCAGCATGCAGGCGCGTGTAGTCCTGGACCGGCGCCTCAGAGTCAAGCATGGTTTCGACGACGAGTTGAGCGGCGAGAAGAAAAGAGCGCCGGCGCACCGGATTTAGCCGCTACGCCTCTTTTCCTCCCAATGCTCGACGTTGCCGGTCACTTGACGTCCTTCGGCTGGAAGGGCCACGGGACTGCCCTGCGCGACGGCGCCATCGCCCGCCCGCTGCTCGTGACGCAGAAGAAGTCTCTCGCAGGTCTGGGAAAGGACCGCGATGAGGCGTTTCCGTTCTGGGACCAGTATGTGCCCCTGCGCGTGCAGCCTGCTCGTATTTACCAGCTTCTGTATAGCGTGTTCTCCGCCGCTGCGAAGACTATCAACATCAAAATTGCCAATTCGGACGCGGGTTCGGACGACGACTCGGTGCGTACGATGTCCGTTTGTATGTGGTCTTTGGACTTGTAACTCACACGCCATTCAGGACGTAGATACGAAGGCGAAAGCGACCACCATGACGCTCTCTCGCACTACCACGGGTATCATCTCCAACCGACGACCAACCAGCGCGCTTTCCACGCCAGGCGACATGACTCCTGAACTCGTCTCCGATTCCTCTGCGCATGGCTCGCTCTCCGTCATGGCTCTCGCAAAACGCGAAGCAGCTCGTCGTGTGCTGTACGCAGGCTTCTATCGCGCATTCGTCATGAAGTCCGAAGTGGAGGTTGACGGTCCTGCCAAGAAGAAGCGGAAACGCGACGGCGACAGCGACGACGAAGACGACTCGGGCACAACCAAGTGGCGCAACCTCGCTGCCGCCGTTACCGTGACGGCGACTAAATCGTCAAGTAAAGTCACTGCTCCAGTCGCGTCGGCCACGTCTAGCGACGATGAGGACGAAGTGGCGGACGATAAAGCAGCTCGAAAACGTGCAAAGGCGGAGCGTAAAGCTACGAAAGCAGAACGACGCGCACTCCGCGAAGCCAAACGCGAGAAGAAGCGTTTAAAAGCAGAGCGCAAGGCAGCCAAAGCAGCAGCATCGGAGACCAAGGAGGACGAAGAGCCACAGAACGCCGACGAACGCTCCGTGGACGTACCAAAGCGGAAAAAGGACAAGAAACGCCAGACAGACGATGGAACGACTGACGGTGCGCCTACCGAACCCAAGCATAAGAAGAAACGACGGAAAACGTCCGAGGAGTGACCGCGGCACGCTTTGTTGTGCTCAGATGCATGTTCGGTTACTCCGTCCTCCTCCACGTCACCTTTAGTTGCAATTCATTCCATTCGTGCATTCATTCGTGTAGCTTCGTGCGATGTAGCGAGGTGCGAGGAGTACAGGTTTTGAGAATGTAAAAGGGGATACGCGAGTAATGGGGGACGCATGAGAACGGGGAGGGAAGACGTGGCGGAAATGGAAACCACGGACAGCACGGGAACGAGGACGAGCACAAGAACATACACGGCATACAGTCCGGACTGAACAAGGTGGACACGGCATTGCTCAGGCCATTGGGTTTGTGCCTCGCCACGCGCTCTGCAACGCGATGCGCTTCGCCTGTCACATACAGAGCGTTAGAGTCAGCGTTGGAACAGAAGTCGCGACGTCACGCAAGACGAACCTGTTCAAGCGTGATCGAGTCTTCGCGGAAGCCGATACCGGGCTCGTCGTCCTTGTCGTCGTCACGGTCCTCATCTTCGTCCATGTCCGCTCCGCCCCCTCCACCGCGCATGCCACTGAACGCAGCTCTGCTACCCGCGACGGCGAACGGGCTCGACGACACGGCAGCGCCAAACACGCTTGCGGACGGGGCCGAGAATGCGGCAAAATCGGACGCGACTCTGTGCGAGGGAGGTGACGCGGGAGGCGAGGCGGATACGGGCGCGGGTTTGCGGTACGAGTAGTCTGTGCGCATGCTGTGCCGCACCGCGAGGTACTTGTCCGTGAAGCGGGTGCCTTTTACCTACAAACAATGTTAAGGGACCAAATCGGGGTGGGGGAGCCGACAATCAGCTCGAGAACGTACCTTCTTCAGCAACGGACGTGCAGCGGCAAGATTGGGCGCGTTCTGGAAGACCTGGACGTTGTGCCGCGCCTCCTCAGAGTCGCGGTAGATATTCTCGAAAACAACCTTCTTCGTGCTCTCATTTCGGAGAAGGAGCTTCTCGTGCAACTCGCGCGCCACGTCGTCCACGCTCTCGTTCCCGCCGAGAATCCGGTCAGCAACAGCCTGACCCACCTCGCGGATCAGGCGTTCCATGTCGAGGTTCTCGAGCACGGAACCGATGATTGCATGAGAGAGCAAGTTCGCGGTCGTGAGCGGAAGCATGAGGCCAGACGTTATGCTGGTCAGCGCCTGGAAAAAGTCGGTTGCATACTGCAGGTGCGTCAGCTGACGTCGGGGCAAAACGCGCGCCACACAATAGGGTGCGGACGGGGTGAACGCACCGAATATCCGCTGAGCGCGGGTTCGCATGCCACGAAGAACTGCAGCACGACGCGAGAATCAGCGTTTTTTGCTCTAGTACGCGATGAAGGGCCGTACGAGGGTGATGCCGCGCGATGCCATCTGACGCGCGATGTTGAGCGGATCGTGCCCATCTGGGGATCCCTCGTCGAACCCTGCAAGGCGGCATACATGCGTCAGTGGCTGAAGATGGGGCTCCAGTGACACATACCGTCTCCGTACTCGCCAATTCCATGCGGCGGGGCGTCGGCGATGAGCACGACCATCTTGGACGCGTGCGGCCGCCAGTCCATTGTCAGAGCCTCGTGCAGACCCGCGGTGACCGCCTCTGGGCCGTCGCCGCCGCCGGAGGCGTAGAGCGACTTGAGATGCTCGTGCACGCGTTTCGTGTCTGAGGAAAAGCCGAAGTTCTTGGTGATGTAGGTGTGGTCCTGCGGCGGGTGGTCCCTGTACGCGACGAGGCCGATGCGGAGGTCGTCTGGGTAGAGCAGCTTGCCCGATTCGAAGATGTTGGCACAGATCTCCTCGATGTTCTTGGTTGCAGACGAGATATACGAGCCCTGGCTGCCGGTGCAGTCCTGGACGAACACAAGATCCCTAGCGCCACATCAGCACGAGAGCGCGCCAGACGACGCGACGGGGCACACGCACAGCTGCTTGCGGCCGTCCTCGGGCGGCATATGCATCGGCTGCGCGCCATCCTGGCCGCCGTAGGCTGGGGGCATGTCAGTGCCCGCGGCGGGCGTCGAGGCGTCCATGTCGATGTCCATGATGAGCTCGGGCTGTCACAGCGTATGGGGGTCGCAGCGCGCGCAATTGCAGGTGCTCAGATTTAACTAAGACGGGCAGGGAACGGACTCGACGGCCGTAGCAGGTCAAGTGGCGAGAGCAATAAGTAATGACACACGGCTCCCGCCGGACTCGGACTCCCCACCAACGTGGAATACTCGACATTAATCTCAATATACAAGCACTACTGCCGCGCTACCATCCACCCTGTCCATAAACTAGTCAGAAATCCCATCGGCCCCCGCGAAGGCCGTACATAGCTACGGAACACCACAAACAGCGCCGCCGATAGCCCGCCCAGCGCCGCCGTCACAGTGAACAGCGTCCGTATTCGCGCAGCAGACGACAGGCTGCGGTCCCCACCGCCAGGCATCGCAGCGTGTCTGCATCATTGGTGAGTGCACGCACGGATCTAGGACGAACGCGCGGCTTACGGTCGTATTGCGATGCCACATATCGTCTGGAAGAGATCCGCGAGCTCGCCAGCCTTCACGCTGACCGCGACGGGCACTTGGATCCCCAATCTACGACAATATACGTCCGGTTGCACTTCGTGTCTCTGTGCGCGAGGTAAGCATTTTGCACATTGCCATCGCGGCACGCACTTGATGCGCCAAGTCTAAGTCGGATTTCGTGGCCACGAACAGAGTCGGTATGTGATCTAAACTGTACTGTTGCTGCGAAGGGTAAGCAACATACGTGGAGAGATGCGATACACGTACTCTAAGATTGCTGATATACGAGAACGAGTTGGTGTCGCTCGAGTCGTGCACATAAACGATCACGTCCGCGAGATCCGTCTTTTTGCTCGTCCGCAACGCCTCCTGCTCGTACCGGGACCCAAACTCTTGCAACACGAGGTACTTCTCGCCCGCAAGGATTTCGACGGAGTTGACGACGCTGATGGGCTTGCTCGTGGGTACGTACTCGTGCCGATACGGCTTCCCGACAAAGGCGCGCAGAATCGATGTCTTGCCGCTGCCAGCAGCGCCGCAGACATAGGCGAGGAAGACGTTCCGCGTCACCTTGCCCTTGCGGCGCTCGCTCTTCCGCGGCTTCGTCACGATCAACGCCTCCGTGCGCGACTCGCCGGGGTAGCCAAGGTATGCGAGGTAACTCAGGGTCGTCTTGTGCTCCAATAACGTTGTCATGCTGCAGAAACGTGAGTAAAAGTGAGCAAGGCATGGGCAACTGCGAGAACGGACCTCCATTGTGCGAGCCAGCCCTGCAATGTGACCGAGCCTGCGTCGTCTGATATGGTCGTTTCTGGGAATCCCTGGCTCGCCCACGGGTTGGCCGGCGACGTGCTGAACAAGTCTTCTAATTCTGTGCCATTCAATGCGCCATCCTGGTCCTGCAAAGAGGATCGTCAGAACTGCTCCTAAGTACTGACTCAGCGTACGCCGCACCTTGTCGTATGTATGGAATATCTCTGTGAAGAATTGGTACCCTCTATGGCTCAGCTCGACCGAACAATCCGACGGTACGTCGAACTTGGGCCACAAGAACGCCTCTGTCAACTTGAGATCCTCTCCATACCCGAACTTGCGCAGCACCGTCCACGTCGTTTCCAGCCTCGCGCGCTGGATGAACATCGTGTGCAGGTACAGGAAGCCGACCTCCGTGAGACCTTCGTCGCCGCGCACACCTGCAGGATCGTGTTCGCGGACCATGGCCTTGATCCCCTCGACCTCCTGCTGCTGCAACGGCGCGTCGAAGCACTTGCGCTGGAACTCGTTCAGCTCGGCCGTGTCGAGCATCCCGTCCTTGTTCGTGTCGCATAGCTTGAATATCCGCTTCAGCGCGTCCGCGCAAGCGGGTTTCAACACCTACAGAAACAGAGCCCGGTCAGCGCCAGTGAGGTTGTGGGCGGTGCTGCGTACGTGATTGTGGGAATCATACAGGGGCGCAATGGGGTGCAGGACCGCCTTCTGTGCCAGATAGAAGACCTCGGAGACGTTGAGCGGCATCTTGGCCGAGCATTCTATGCAGCTCTCGACTTCCTGCAACGAAGGGTAAGCTCAAAACGCACGAAGAGAGCACGACGCGCCTTGAATTCCAGCATGATAGGCTCGATCTCGTCCTCGAGCGCCTGATTCGTGACCTCCCCGCCGCGCAGATCAATCTTGTTGCCTACGAGGATGACTGGCACCTGGACAAAGTGTAAGCATTTCGCGCTGAACACGAGTAAGCCGACACACGTTGACGCCGAGCTTGCGGAAGTGCGGCAGCCAGTACGTTGGCACGCGCTGGAACGAGTTTGGGTTGTCGATGGCGTAGACGACGCAGATGACGTGCGCCTTTCGGATCTCTGTCTCCAGGTGCGTGCGGTCCAGTGGTCCAGCTGCGAGAAGTTCAGCTAGAGCTGCGCGCGCGGGTCGCACGCACCGCCCGAGTCGACGATGTAGGTCGTGACGTTCTCCGGCGTGACTTCAGGTGGTATCGTGACTTCTGGCACTATGTGTTGCACCTGGAACGAGATATTCAGCGCGGGAATATGGGCTGGGCGCGTCGGCAGCGTACGTGCGAGACATAGGCCTCCTTGATGAGCGACGTGATGATCGTGCTCTTCCCGACGCCCTCTAAGCTCGTGTCAGCGCGTGGTACGGTCACGAGCCAGGTCCCAGGGCTCACCGTCGCCGACGAGGAGGATGCGCACATCTCGACGCATTGCCAACCGCTCGGCACGAGGATCTCGAACGCGGTCAAAACAAATTCAGAAGACCGGTCACAGCCGCGAAACTCCTTGACCTCCTCCCCTCATCATCCCTGAAGATTTCTCCTGCTTGAAAATCGTATCAACGTTTACAGTGGATACTCGCACGCGCTCTTTGTTCGCAACGGCGACCCATGGCACTCAAGACTTGAAATCAACCCTAATCCAACTGCAGTCGACTCTGCAAGATGTAGTGAATCTATGTACACCTGCAGACTAGACGAAGGAATTCTGGACGCTCCTCTGCTTGTGCTACCATCCCAGGAGGTCCGCCATCTCTGCTGCTGCCCTTACCTGGCGCACCGCTTAGCTCGCTCGCGACGCTGTATATCCCAGGCCGCTACAAGTGACTCAGGTTACCCCTGTGCGTGGCCCAACTGGCAGGGGTCTCCGCAGTGTTCTTCGTCTTGTAATTGCGCTCATAAGGTCAAACACGTTGCCTGCCGAGGGCTCTTACATATGCGGCGTGTCGCCTAATATGCTTTTTAGTGGCTCTCATTGGCCGCCAACCCACTCGAATCTGGTCGAGATATCTTCATGCTCCGAGTTCTTCGCTTCTTACATCCGCGATCAACATCTCAAAACGTGCGCACAACGATTTGCGTCCGAGTTCTCAAATCATGAACGCGTGCCCGACGCTCTGAAAGATGTAGCCACCGTTTCATCGCTGTGTCTACAGCTTCGATTAATAATGAACGGCGGCCCTGAATATTATTTGGCGGACTTGTGACTTTATACACTGACCATGCCCGAGCTCAGTTTCTCTCTCTCTTTGTCACGTCAGGCTTAGCGCCTCTGTAAGGACCGGTATGCTATTAGCCTAAGAAGGCATAATCTTGCGGCTCACCAAGCAGGACATCGGGGAAAGAGTGCAGGATAGGATGGGCGTCGACAACTTTCTTCAGGAAGGTAGACCTTCGTCTGGTTCGCAGAAGAGCACGCGCAGCTCGTGAATGTTACGCAGCGTGTCCTTGACTCTGACTGTGTACGGTAATATGGCTCAGGCGGGCTGTATAGTGATGAAATGACAGCGATGGGACGAGGAGGAGTACCATGATGCTCACACAATCCAGCAAGCACAATTGTGTTCCACCCGTCACGCCACAGCTGCTCCAGTAGTTGGCTGATACCCAGTGATGGCATGCTTGTTGCGGGTGCTGGAGTGAGCGGGGTAGCGGCGTGGAGCGTGCATGGCGCAGGAGCAGTCACACGAGCGACCGGACAATGCGCCGTGGGCGCATGCCTTCAGCCAATGTTATGCGCTGTCTCCAACGTTACAGTGAGTGATGACTGTAGTGCGTGTGGCATTCTGTAAGACCACGGCGTCTCACGCGCTGGCGCACTGGAGCAGTGCTGTCGGAGATTGACGCGCGGCCAGTGCTCTTCCTCCCACCACCAGCGTCCTCCACTCTTCCACGGATTCCGCATCACCGGACATGCCTCCAACACCAACTAAGAGACGCGCCAGCGGTAACATGAACGATGAGCCGGCTCGCACGAAGCGTGCGCGCGGTGGCACGAATGCTACGGCGTCCGTTCGACGCACACCTCAGACTCCCTCCAGAGCCAACGCAGCGCGGAATGCGCACATCAGAAGGAATGAAACCCGCACAGGCGGAGGCATGGTAGGCAACTCCTTTCCCGTGCACATCCCGGAACTTCACTCGCTCACTGAAGCGTTCCCGCTACACACAGCCCAACGTCCTGCGCGACGCCAATGCAGATCCAGAGGCAATCAGAGCCGCGGGAATTGTAGATGACATTGCGCATGCGTCTGAGTCGGACCTATGGGCTTCTGACACCGAAACTCTTGTGTCTGAAGAGGCCGCGGATCCCGACCGCGAGGACGGTAGCGCGAGCGATACTGCAGAGAGCGACATTGACCCGTCAGACTATGCGCTTCGTTTTCGGCTCGATACCTACAGGCCCAGCCATGGCGGCGCATATGCTGCTCCAGGGCGGGATGGTCCGAACCACCCCGACGGATCGCTGAAGGTCAGTGGGGAACCATACGAGGAATGAGCAGTCTATTAAACGTACTGACAGAGCGATATTGCTGCGGCGCTACAGCAGGCGCGCAGTGACACTGTGCCCGCTCGTGTCTTGAACGGGCCTCATCCGGCGGAGGCAGCTCTAGACGCCGTCTTCGCCAACCTGAGCTCCGGCACTTACGCAGACACTGGTGCTCCTAGTGTCCTCGCGTTTGCTCTGTCCAGACACTATCCGATCAAGAGGCTCGTGTCGTCGTATCTCGATGATGCAGACGCGGACGTGCTTCGCGCTCTTGGCGTAGCTGAACGACACGGCTACCGCGTTTCTCTAGCCCAGCTTGAATTTTCGCACTTTGGCAACCCTCAGAAACGCAATCTGCATGTCTCGCAGGAGTGGACTATGCCTGATGATACGTCAGGAACGATCGCCGGTGTGCGAGCTATTCGTGGTCGCGCATACGCATTTCGTGAGCCAGCAGACGGCGAGCGCGTTTTCGCAACGCATACGGAGATGACTTTGACGGATGACTGCGTGCTGAACGGCGATATATTCTGGACCGTGGATCCGGACAGTTGCGCTTCACATCTCGGTGCGACACAGGGGCTCGGGGCGTACTACGACCTCGAAAACAAGTTCCTTAGGACTGCCGTCGTCCTGTGGCGTACTCTCGACCAAGGATCGGTAATGCTAGAGTACTCCGGAGCGGAGGAGATCGTTCGGCATTTGTCCTTGATAGCGTCATTGCCTCCGACTGCGATTGGACTGCTGCGAACAGACGTCGTCGACCCCGTTCTGGACGATGCTATTCTCCTGCTCGAGGAACCAGAGACAGCATGGCGCAGACTCAGGAAACGAGACCGACGTGCGCACCTGGCCAGCATCGTGCAACGGATTGCAGCGTGCAGAGGTCGGGACGATATTGTGGCACGTCTGACGTGAAGGCTGAGCCAATATTACTGCTCGTCTGAGTCCTCAACGGACGTCTCTGATGTAGACCCGCAATCTCTACATGTTCTGAACGCGTGTCTCTAACGGATTTGCCCGACTGCTGCCTTTGTTGTACCGCAGATGTAAATCCCGAGTTTCTCTTATTACATTGATCCCGTAGAGCGTTCGAATATTCCATTGCTACCGTTTGCTACGCGACTGTTTCCATCACTGACATAAGCACTTTTTTGATTGGCTAAGCGGTGTTTGAAAACGCGTCAATAATGAAGGGTTGGAGCTCCGACTGGACACGCGTTTCTTCCGATCTCCCTCCTCCCGAAATGGCCAGCCTGTCGTCCCCGTCGTCTGCAGGCACACCGCGTACCCAGAGCTCGCCGTCCAAGCGCACCAATGGCTCTGGGAGCGTCAACGGCACGCCGCGCGCAACGGCGACCACGGCGACCGCGACCAGGGATGTGCTCGCGATAGACGGCGACGCCGCAGACGAGGCCGCCGAGGACGGCGCCCCCACCCGCACCCGCAGACGACCGCGCAACACGATCGATAGAAATATCCCCACCGTGCGCGACGTGACGGGCGAAAAAGTCCAAGAGGCCTTCGAGGTTTTCCTGAAGACGTGCGTGGCTAGCTCTGGGCCGTCGTTCGACCCGCTGACGCTGCGCGCGCCAGGTACACAGAGGCCGTCACGCTCGGCGCGACGCCCGGGCCCGACCAGGACGACATGGACGCCGAGTCCGAGCTGATCTACCTCCAGCAAATCCACATCATGAAGGACTACGAGCTCAGCACGCTCTACGTCGACTACAAGCATCTTCTCCTCAAGGACGAGGTTCTGGCGCGCGCCATCTCCGAGCAGTATTACCGCTTCATCCCCTTCCTGCGTCGCGCCGTACAGTCGCTCATCCGGCAGTACGAGCCAGAGTATCTCTACGTCAACTCCATCACTAGCAGCACTGTTGCCGGCGGCCTGGAGATGCGCGAGTTTGTGGTCGCGTTCCACGGTCTCCCGCTTGTCTCTGGCATTCGCGAGCTTCGCACCGAGAAGATTGGCCAACTCATGAGCATTTCGGGCACCGTCACGCGCACAAGCGAAGTCCGCCCCGAGCTCCTATTTGGCACGTTCAAGTGCGAGATCTGCCAGGGTATCGTCAGCGACATTGAGCAGCAGTTCAAGTACACGGAGGTACGGAAACATAACCACGCGTCGCGTCTTAATGCTCACATATAACTCTCAGCCAACGGCGTGCCCGAATCCGCTTTGTGGAAACCGAAGCGCATGGTCCTTCGTACGCGATAGCTCCAAGTTCACGGACTGGCAGCGCGTGCGCATCCAAGAGAACGCCAACGAGATACCTACGGGCTCGATGCCCCGTTCTCTCGACGTGATTCTTCGTGGCGAGCTCGTCGAACGTGCCAAGGCTGGTGACAAATGCGTCTTCACCGGCACATTCATCGTCGTTCCCGACGTTAGCCAGCTCGGACTGCCGGGCGTGAATTCCGAGATGATGCGCGAGGCCAAGAGCACAGGAGGCGCTACAGCAGGTGCTGGAGGTGTTACTGGTCTCAAGAGTCTCGGAGTCCGCGACTTGCAGTATAAAACTGCGTTCCTCGCATGCATGGTCACGGAAGCCCAAGCAGGGGTACGTGGGCATTTGATCGTGTGATTCTCATTATACTGATATGATACAGACTAAGACGACGAACGTCCGCGATGACTTTGACACGGACGAGGGCGCGGCGCGCAGGGCTGTCCTCACGTCCCTGACGCCGCAAGAGGTGCAGGAGCTCAACGACATGGTGCAGAATCGGTATATCTATTCCGAGCTCGTAGAGAGTATTGCGCCCACCGTTTATGGTAAGCTGCCCTCCGGCTGTCCAAGTATGCAAAGTGTTGACATTGGCCAAGGACACGAGCTCGTGAAGAAAGGTCTGCTTCTTCAGCTCATGGGCGGCGTACACAAGACGACCAAGGAAGGCATGAACATTCGTGGCGACATCAACATCTGCATAGTTGGCGACCCCTCGACGTCTAAATCCCAGTTCTTGAAGTGTGTTGCCTCCACCCCAGCAGCGTCCATAAGCTTACCTCGAGTAGGTATATCTGCTCCTTCCTTCCTCGCGCGGTGTACACCTCCGGCAAAGCGTCTTCAGCAGCCGGCTTAACCGCCGCGGTGGTCAAAGATGAAGAGACTGGCGAATTCACGATCGAAGCCGGTGCACTGATGCTCGCGGACAACGGCATTTGCGCTATCGACGAGTTCGACAAGATGGACATCTCCGACCAAGTCGCCATCCACGAAGCGATGGAACAGCAGACTATCTCCATCGCCAAGGCCGGCATACACGCGACGCTGAACGCGCGCACGTCCATCCTCGCAGCTGCGAACCCCATCGGCGGTCGGTACAACCGCAAGCAGACATTACGGCAGAACATCGCGATGAGTGCGCCGATTATGAGTCGTTTCGACTTGTTCTTCGTCGTGCTGGACGAATGCAACGAGCAGACGGACCTGAAGATCGCGGACCACATCGTCAACGTGCATCGATTCCAGGATGATGCGGTTGCACCGAAATACAGCACGGAAGCGTTGCAGCGGTATATCCGCTTCGCGCGCACGTTCAACCCAAAGGTGCGTCACTTTGTGAAGTAGCTGCGTTAGGGACAGGGTATTGATGGCGTGGATTCAGATGACTCCAGAGGCAGCCGATGTCATTGTTGAGAAATATCGCGTCCTGCGCCAGGACGACGCGACCGGCGCTGGTCGCAACTCGTATCGCATCACTGTCCGTCAACTGGAGAGCATGATCCGTCTCAGCGAGGCCATTGCCCGCGCTAACTGCACGAACGAGGTCTGTTGCTATGGCGTTGCGTCAGGCTCTCAGCTAAGCTGAGGCTCTGCAGATCACCCCCGCGTTCGTCCGCGAAGCGTACAGTCTGTTGCGCCAGTCCATCATCCACGTCGAGCAGGACGATATCGACTTCGACGAGGAGGATGAGCCTCCCCGCCCTCCTCCAGGCGGCGGAGGAGGCGGCGGTGGGGACGATGACAATGACGAGGGCGGGGATGGCGACGTGCCTATGGAGACCGACTACGACATGATGGACGACGTCGCCTCCATGCCGCAGTCAAACGCCGCCGGATCCTCCAGCACCCAAGCTCAATCCGGCGGGACGTCCGAAGTGGCCGGCTCAACGTCCATCGCACCAGTAGACGCCGCGCCGGCGCCACCGCGCAAGTTCAAGATCACGCACGACCAGTATATGAGCATGCAGAGCCTCATCATCATGCATCTTGCCGAAGTCGAGCGCGAGACTACGAACGGTGTGGATCGCGACGACCTCATCGATTGGTACCTCGAGAGCAAGGAGCAAGAACTCGCCGATATCGACGATATTCAGTATGAGAAGGAGCTCCTCATCAAGGTCATTCGGAAGCTCGTTCGTGTGAGTAGACATCCCTCAACCCGCCTCCTGAACGTAAGAACTGACCCCCATGATACAGGATAATTATATCATGGAGATGCGGGGCAACGTACAAGAGTCGTTGCGTTCTGTTGCGGACGACTCGCAGGAGTCGCAGGGGCCGGCTGACGAGAACGCCAGGGTGTTCTACATGGTTAACCCATCTGTCGATACCGAGTCGGCCGCCTCGTAACCGTACTGATTATCTCTGCTCTTGCTTTCCTGATGCTCTGCTCTCGGTGTTATGTCACGCTTGCCTGGGTTCTGTATACTACCATGATGAGGCGTTGCTGGCGCGATGATGTCTGAATATCTACATACATATACATATGCACGTCAAGTTACAACACGTGAATCTGCAGTGGCGCCACGGCTGGAGACTCTGGGAATAGCGAGAGACTCTGCGCTCGGCGTTCGAGATGCAGGAGGCCACCTCTTCACATCCCAATGTGACTTGTTCAATACGCTTGCGGCAGTTGAGGCTATTATGATGCTTGAGCGTGGGCCACCAAGCAAGACGAATGGCCAACATACCCTGTTTCCGGAGCTCACCAAACCTGCCGTTCTTGAGCGAGAGGACGATGAGATCTTTCAGTACACCGTCGTGGCTTAAGAGAGCGTGACAGCGGTCGACTACCTCGACCGGTGCTTTGCGCATTCCCGCGAAGAAGAGCTCCTCCAGCAGGAGAACCATGAGCATCGGTGCATCGCGCTCCCGCGAACTCAGACCTAGGAGGTCCGCGCGTCTGCATATGCGAACGTCGAACGCCGTCCGTTTAGGGAGTGCAGGACGCGGCGAAACATCTGCGCGAGCTGGCGCCGCACGTTCCAATGGACGTTTGGGCGATGTGTGAGGCGGATCTACTCCTGCCGCATCAGCATGACCGCTCGCTGTGCGTCTCGCAAGTGAAAAACGCACCGACGCGACCAGGCGTGAGACGGAAGCCTAAATAGTTGCCCTCCTTGTCCTCCTGCAGTACTGTAGCATGCAGATTCCACCATTCGGCGTCCGCTTTCGCAGCGAGCATCTTCTTTGCTTTACGCTCCCGCCCACGTTCCAGAGCCTGCTGACGTTTCACAAATCGCGCGGGCACAGGTTTCGGACCAGGTAGCGGGTCCCTGGGCGGCCAGACGCGAGGGGTTGGTGGAAGCAAGTTATGGACGGGCTCTGGCTCTGGCTCCAGCGCATCAAGTAGCTGTCGGGGAAGGCGGCCAGGACCTTGACCGTAGATGATCCTTTCGTGGCGCCTGCGCGGTCCACGCGGTAAAGTCTCGTCGACCTGCGATAGAATGCCGTCGTCGACCTGCGGTTGGGTGTCGCCCTCCTCATTCTGAGCGACAGAAGATGTCGTCAAGAACCGCGCGACACACGCTGCAAGCGGGAAAGCAGCGCTACGCGACGAGGCAGCCGACGTAGAGAGTGTCCAGGCACGCTGGCGACTGCCACCTTGGCTACAGGCTTCTGTCGAACGCACCGCGCTCTGTGTCGCAGCGTGCACATCCGGGACCACGGCGAGAGTCGTTTCAGGACGCGCTGGCGGGTGTGGGAGCTTATACGGCCGTGTTGGAGTCAGGACAGCGCGAGCGCGCGGTGGTCGGAAGACATGGAGAGAACGCATCCAAGATGCATTTCGCGGTTCACAGTCCGCGACAACGCCCGCAACAGCACGGGACCTTCATGCAAAATGTCTTCTCTATGAAGATGTATATTCCTTATCTTCTGCTGGAGACTGCCAGTGAGAATGGTTATATCATGTAGAACTTAATTTCCGCGACGGAGGAATTATACACGATCTCAGGAGCTGCTTCTAGCTGAGGGAATCTCGAAGACATCGTCCCGTATGTGTAGGAGCACTGCATGCATTGTGGGTAAAGGGGCGCGTGTCGGAAATTGGAGTCGGAGTCATTTCACACTTGACTCCTGCCACCATCACCACCACCACCACACCCTCTCACATATTTGCTCCCCTAAACATGAACACAGGAAGCCTCAAGCGTACATTGGTGGATCCTGCCTCTGAGGCCATATCGGCCAAACGGGCACGACCACTTGACTTGAGCGACGGACCTGGGGGTGGCAACATCCTCCCGCGACTCCGCAAGTGCCGCAAGCTACCAGTCGGCCCCAGGATATCGCGTGCCACACGTAGAAATGCATTTCACCCGCGTGTGAACGCTACTGCTATTGTAAGTGAGCCCCTGGGGATTGTGAAAGTCCGAGCTCAATCGAGTTTGCAGCCACAAGCATCACTTCGCGCATCGGACCTTGACTTCGGACACTCTCATGAGTTTACCACTCAAGGGCCATCCGTCGCATGGACTGCACTCTCCTCAGAAGCCATGACGTCCATTCAACGCGACTTTCCCGGCCTTGCCACCGCCATCGATAATTATGAAGACACTGGCCGCATAGACAGCGCAGACTTTGATCTTCGCTTTCGCTTGAATGACTATCGACCTTCACATGGTGGTTTCTATCATCCGTTCGCAGGCGATGCTTCGGGCACGCGTATTGGAAGTCTCAAGGTTCGTGCTCAGCTGGTGCTACGCTGGGGAAATCTGACCGTTCCGCAGGGAGACATGGTCCGTGCAATTCATGAATCACGTGGCGTCTGCCATACCTCGCTTGCTTCTCCGGACATGCCTCTGGATTACATGTTTACGGCGCTGGCGTGCGGGACGTACGGTAACTCTGTGGCTCCCGACGCTCTAGTCTTCGCGCTCTCCAAGCATTACCCTGTCAACACCCTCTCGGCTTCCCACTTGGACAAGAGCGATGCCGACGTGCTCCGTATTCTCTGCGCCGCTGAGAAGTACGGCTACCGTGTATCCCTTGCACAGCTGGAGTTATCGCACTTCGGCAACCCGTCAAACCGTCACCTACACGACCCTAGCCCTCTCCTGTCCGTAGCTGGTGAGGCATCTGGCTCTGAGATGGCTGGCGTCCGTGCGATCCAGGCGCGGCTTTCCGCGTTCCGCGACCCTTCAGGCATCCGGATCTTCTCGACGGACAGCGAAATGCTTCTCGCCGACGACTCCGTGTTAAACAGCGACGTCTTCTGGAGCGCCAGTCCGGCTCAGCAGATTTCTCACTGGGACACGAAAGAGGGGCTCGGCGCGTACTACGACATCGAGCACAAGTTCTTCCGCACGGCCGTGGTGCTCTGGCGTAACGAGGACGTCGGTTCTCTGATGCTGAAACGTTCATCTGGCGCGGCAGACGTTATGCGACACCTCTCGCTCGTGGCATCGGTTCATCCGTCTGTTGTGAAGATGCTGTCGCTCGATGCCATCGATCCCGTGCTTGACGATGCACTCTTACTGCTTGAGGCGCCGAAGAAGACTTGGCGCAAGGTGTACGGCAGAGAGGCTGCAAGGGATGCACTCGCGACCCTTGTACTTCGTATCGCTGCTTGTCGAGGGGCCGATTCAGTGTGCAGCCGGGTCCTCGAGGCTTTGCGCGACTAAACACTGGCGCTTCTCGTCAACGTGCTTGCCCACCGGTGCTTCTGCATACCCCGACTGTACCCTTGGGATCCTCGCACGGCACTGCACTTGCACTGCACCAGTTACATCTGACTATTATTACTGCCTCGACTGGATGTCCTCTGCGTACTATGTACTTTTCCTGTATCACGTCCTGTTTTCGCCTGTTTTCCATTACGAGTGTACTAAGTTAAACCTTAGTGTATTCCAATCAATTGTCTGCGCCGTTTGAAGCCGCGAAGCAGCCTGCCGTTGACAGCAGGGTCTGAGATCGGCTTCAGTGAAATGTAGCTCGAGGCCCGTCGTTTGGTCCTTGTACCAGGGTAATTGGGAGGCAGAGGGTGATCCCGGTGACGTCGCGAGGGGGAAACGGCGCCGGAGCCACCTGCATGTCTATATTTGCCTCTTCTGCTGCCAGTTATAAACCTCGCGGCTGTTTGGCCGCTGCGCACCTAGGCTTTCTCCCATCCTTATCCACCGTGCACCCACCAGCCCGCCTTTCCTCAGCCATGTCGTCCGTCGAGCTCCAAGTCCAAAAGCCCATCCAGTCGCAGCCCATGTCGGCGAGCAAGATGCGTACGTGATTCGCTTAGCCGTTGCCGCTAAATCCGCGCGCTGACGTCATGAACCTTCCGCAGAGGTGCAGCCGGACCTCGAGCAGAACCAGACCGTGCAGACCGTCGATGGCGGCGCGCAGCGTATCCGCGGTGGCGGTGGCGGCAAGGTACGCCCGCGGCATGGCTGTGACCAACTCCAGGTTCCGTAGCGCTGACCGGGCTTCCAGGACTGCTTCATGGGCATCGTTGAATGCTTCCTGTGCTTCGGTACGTACTAGGCTGTGTACATCGCAACTTCAACTGAGCTGATGATATGTCTCAGAGTGCTGCAAGGTCAAACTTGGCAACACGACCGTGCGTTCCTGGACTTTGACTGAACTTTATCTTAGGTCTGCTGCGAATGCTTCGCGGACATTATCTGTGAGTCCCACCGTCTGCAAATCCGACTCTATCCTGACATACGTCGCAGGCTGCCCTTGTGAGATGTGCTGCTAGTTGCGTCGCTCATGACTCTGTACAAAGTATGAATAGTAATGGACATTTACATCTATATTCAATCTCCTGGGGAAAATGCGAGAAAGATGAAAACTGCGGACCAAATACAGTGGAGTTCATGATAATCTCTCATGGTATGATTCTTCTTAAGTCGCTGTTTAACGTGTGTGTTACACGAGTGTAGTGGGCCGAGATCTGGACGTGAACGTCAAGCCTCCGCGCACGTGCGGATCAGCTCCGTTCTGAGCTCATCCGCGAGCTCCACGGCCATAGCGCACATGGCCGCGATCATATCCGTGCGAGGAGCACTTCGATAAATGCTCCGGGTGTTTTGAGTACAGGCTGTTGTCGACGTTGACGGTTGCGCCAGATCTCCCGTCTCGGAATATTTGACCCGCCAGCCATCCCCGTACTCCACCTGTATTCCGAGACTGTCCATGCACATTCCGAGTCGTACCCATTCTCTCCTCGTACTCCGTGCACAGAGGGCGCCGGCCCGATTTTCTCGCCAATGACCCGCTCGTGCAAACGCGTACGCAGCAATGATCCAGCCCATTACATACATGTGAGACGTAAAATATACAAGAGCGTTAGACAGAAGTTTTCTCAAGCCGACCGCTTGCCGGTAAGCTGTTCGCCGAACTGGTTTACCATGGCATCCTGTCCCATCTTCTCCGCGAGGCTCTCAGGCACGAGAGGAAGGGACCAGGCCGAAACTGCGTGCACGAAGTTCGGCGCAACCCAGCGCCCAGGTGCGTCCACGCGACGAACAATGTCCTTCGCGAAGGCAGCACTTGTGGGAATTTGCCAGGATGAAGGACCAGTCATTGAAGAGCTTTGCACACTGCCCAGCTACAGCAGGATCAGCATGTGTTACGCAGAAGAGGCGGTCCCGGAACGCACTTGAATGTACTTGATGTTGAAGTTGTGGCCACGCTTATGGAATCGCTCGTCAGCGGCGACGGTCCAGAGGACGAATTCCAATGCTCTCTTCGAGGCGCCGTAGATGGCGGAGTGGGGGAAGGGTGCCGTGGCGGCGAGGGATCCCCAGCCGAGGAGGGCGACAGGCCCACGCAGAGCGGAGACGCGCAGCGACGGCATGAGAGAGCGGATGACGTGAACCGAGAAGAAGAAGTTGAGAGACATGGTGTGATGTACTGAATCTTCCGTCTGCCCGTCCAACCTAAAACGGGGTTCAGGAAAGATACAGTGTGCCGGCAGGAATGTACGTACGGTTGGTCCAAGATGTCCTGACCGCCGTTAACGAGGGCGACGAAGGTCAAGTCGATACCCTGCGTCAATTCAAGAAGCTCCTTAGAATCCCAGCGCCCGGTCCCCGCGTCCTCTTTCCACATCCTGACATCGCCTTGTCTGGGGCTCGAATCGAGTACTTCCTCGCGTACAGCCGCAAGCTTCTCAGCGTTACGACCGTGTATAATCACGTTGAAGCCGCGCGTATAGAGCTCCAGAGCAAGTGCCTTGCCCTGCCCGTCCGTGGAGCCAGTGACGAGCGCGTAGGGTCGTTCCGACCACATGTACCTGTTGATGTCGCGGCCATGCAGACCTGGGAAGTACGTGTAGGTGAAGACGAGGAGGCGATAGAGCGGGCCGATTATCGACAGCAAAGCGAAAGCCGCAAGGACGATGACGGCGATGGCAAGGGAGTCCATTAGGGCTATGACTTTGAGCGTATCCTAAAGCACCCATTTATGTAAGGCGTGAGATCCTTTCATGGGCGTGATCGCGAGAGGCCGGCCGAGACTGCAACCGCGCGTTGTACTGACTAATGCTGATCCAACATCCGCGTTGCGCGGACCTCCGAGCTCGGAGCTGACATCCGATCACCGCTTGAATGATGGGCCCTGGGCCATGTCTGCATGTAGCGTCATTTTATGAGCATTAAGAGTCGTTGGATGAGAGATGATCGAGGATGTCGACTACGCAGAACAGCCAGAGATCCAGGTCGGTAAACATGTCATACACATGCTCAGATACCATACCCATGTATCCCTGTACAGATGGGTATCAGGGACTCTGCTACAAAACACGATCAGCATAGTATTCATTTCTCGATATCGTTCTCTTACCATAATCTGCCGAGGTGATGATGCCACATAGTAGTCGCAAAGAGAAGACATATCGTGATCACGAGAACAGCAGACCGAGCGCGCCCGGAGGTAGCGAGAATCAAGGTGCATGCGACCTGCCAGCAACAGCTCGGTATACGTCTGTAGCCCGTGTTGGCCTGCGGGCATTATCGTGCTGCTTAAATGCTACGATACTGGAGAGCGAGTACGTGAACGCCTCGCGTCGTAATGTTTGTCGCGGAGTATGGCGTCAAAGATCACAATTTAGGTAGCAACGAACATTACAAACGTGACCAGCGATTGGGCAACGACCATCGGTCCAGGAGCTAGAGCTCGCTGCTTCACCGCCCCACAAGTTGAACAAGAAATGCCAGACAGCGACGAGGACGATATAGAAATACCAGCCCGATCAGCCCGAGATTCTGCAGAGAACAATATTATTCGAAGTCGAAGAAGCTGGAAAGTTGTCGAATGAAGGACGGTGCATCGGAGATCGACCATCGCGAGTTCAAGTCAACAGCACAGGCAGGGGAATAGGAATTACGGGACGCGCGGGGACGACGAACTGTTCATAGACAACCCACGATGCAGGTACGAGGCGCCGCATCCTCATCCATCTGACTACCCAACGCTGAGGCAGAGGCGAAGACGTTGTGGACGCCCAACGCTTGAACGGGGTCGAGGTCTCGGACCCGAAGGCATCAGCTTCGAACGCTGCGACGCAAGCGTGAGTGACAGAAACACGCTGTATCAAATTGTTGTGCATTATTGCAAGGGTTAATGCACGGACTCCAAGTGAACCGCTTCCACCGCAAGTTGACGAAATGAACCCGGTTCCACAGAACATGGAATACGGTAAGCTAGCAAGATATCTGTAGTAGCGACCATGCATTAGCGGTCGACGGGCACCACTCCTTCATAGGTAGCCATATAATTTCAGATTTGTCGAGATGACCAGTCCATCGAAGTGGCTGGTGGTGTTGTAAAAGGACGACGCGCCACTGAGGCGACCCAAAGTTCCAGTGTATCGGGACCAGCAAGCCAGGCAGAGAAACTCCAGCGACAGGGGTCGGGTTCATAGGGGGTTGATGGTCAAGAGCAGGTGCGGCGAAGTCCGTGATTTCTTGAATTTCTTGAACCCAAACCACCACGATGGCGTCGCCCGCGCTGCTCGAGCAACTACAGAAGATGCAGGCGAAGCGCAAGTCTGCGGGCTCGCTGGCTGCCACAGACGACGGTGACGGCGACACCGCGTCCCAGCTGTCTATCTCGCTGTCCTCGGCACCGCCGAGCCCACCACCGCCGCCGGCCTCGCCACTGCCCAAGTCGCCAGAGTCTGCAGCGACCATTCAGTCCCTTGTAGGACTTCTCGAACGCGAGCCAGAACCAGAACCAGAGCCGGAACCCGTCTTCGAGGACCTGCAGCTCGAGCCAGAGTCAGACCATGAGCCCGACCATGAGCTCGCAGACGTGCACCTGGACCGCGACGCCGCCCCTACACCAGCCACGACGGCGACATCGACGACCAGCAATGGATTCGACGCGCCGCGCTCGTCTTCCGCGTCTTCGCTCGACAACGACGACGACTCCAAGCCCGGCCTCCCAGCGTCGGAGACCGTGCGCGCTCTCGCGTCACCAGCGCCCATACAGTCGCCCACAATTGTTCAACACCCACCAACCACGCCCGCGACATATCCACCTCCACCTCCCCAGAGCGCAGTAGAGTTCAACGACGCGCAGAGCGTGGTCAGTTTCGCAAGCACATCCTCGCGCAAAGCCCGACCCGAGTCGCAGCTCATCGACCCACCGCGGGGCCCGCTCGTGCTCGGTATCGCGCTTGTGGACTTTCACCATCTCGTACGCGCCGCGTGTTGTTTACCAGGGCTCTGACATCTGACGCACGCCGCAGGCTGGGCCGCAGATCGAATTCTACGAGGGCGACGTGTTTGAGGACGACGAGATCCAGCGCATACTACCGTTCCTCGCATTACCGGACGGGGCACATCTCAATGCAGAGGATTACTCATATTTCCATCTTGTACCCTCGTCGCCTAACCCCACCACCGTCTTTGGCATTTCGTACGTTCACCGAGCCGCCCGTCCCTTGTCGAACTCACGCCGTCAGGTGCCATCGACAAATCGCGACCGCGGACCTCATTGAGCGGGACGACGACATGACGCGTTCGACGGTGCAGAAGGCTGTCGTCGTGCTCGCGTCCAAGCCGCTCTTTGGGCCGATCCGCGACAAGCTCGGCGTCGTCACGCATGCGTTCTTTGAGCAGCGTAATTTCCACGAGACCGAGATACTTGGCGCGTTCTACCAGTCGCTTGAGGGGTCGTTGCGGCACCAGCTGACCGAAAGCGCGCTGTACATGGGTGCGTTTGTCCCTTGTGTGCACTGCTTGCGGCTAATGCGGTACAGGGACGAATTTGTGTGTCTCGCGTCGTACGCTTCGGCACCCGCTGGAACTGACTCCTTTAGGCGCGAACTTGTGCATAAGTTCCGGCACCGGACATTACTACTGCTCAAGGCGCTTATGCTGCAGAAACGGGTGCGCGAGTTTACGACCTCTACGGACTGGAGACGGCTGACAGGCGGCGTCTAGATCATGTTCTACGGTCACCCAGTGGAGCGTCTATGCACATACCAGTACTCGCTCGTCTCCCTCATACCTGGCCTGTTGCAAACCCTTGACGACGCCGGCTCGCCGCCACTTGCCGCCCGCGCGCCGACGCTCAGCCGCCCAACCTCCCTCAAGACTAGCGACCGGAGGAGTATGCTTGCATATGAAGGCTTGCCGCTGGACGTGTTCGGCAAGGACGCCTTCTTCCAGCCGTATCTTCCGTTGCAGCAAATCGACCTTCTCGCGGAGAGCATGACCAAGGGCTGGCTCATCGGCACAACAAATGCGATTGTCACGCAGCAGAAGGACATCCAGCTGCTCGTTAACGTGAGCAGCAACATACCTTTGGTGTTCAGATGCTGACATCCGCACAGATCGAGACGAACGCATTCGAGTTCCGCGACGCAAAGCTCGAAAGGATTGCCGCGTTGACGGCCGCGGATCGGAAGTGGATAGACGAAATTGTGAAGGACGTCAACGATACCTGGAACGAGGCAGATCCCAGCCGGCCGCTGGGCATGCAGTACGTTTTCGATGCTGTCGTCAAGCAAGTCTTGCCTGACGTCTACTCGCTTTCAGATTCAAGGGGAGCGAGGACTACATCCGCACGAAGTTCGAGGAGTATATCTCTGCAGCGCTCGCGTCCGTCAAGTATGCCGATTTCCTTGCCAAGGGCACACAGAACGGCGTGCTAATTTCTGGTACGTCACGTTTTGCCGTGTGCGCGGGATCTGTTGGAGGTGCTAAGGCGCCAAAGACTCGGACTCGGGCGCGAACGCGCTGCAAGATTTCTCGATGGCGTGGGTCGCCGATTTCCGGAGGACGAATGCGTTCGAGGTTTGGGACCGCGTGACGGATCCGACGTTATTTGATATCGTCGAGCCAAAGTGCGTCGCGTTCTGTTTCTGTCTCTGTCTGACCACGCTTCCTTCGCGTAGGCATCCATGCCCACAGAAACCGTCGGCTGTAGCGGACATTGGCTTGCGACTGCAGGAAGGCATCCGTGAACTGCAGCTTGAACAACAGTTGGCACCGACGCGAGAAGCTCTGAGCAACGCCTTTACAGCCGGTTCGACCAATCTCTTCAAGGCCGTTGAGGGCGTGCGCGGTCGGTGGGCCGCAACACGAACATCGCCTGCAGCCACCCCATCCCCCGCACCACCCACAGCGACATCGCCTGCTACAGAAACAACCCCTGAAGCAACGCCCCAAACTGCATCGGACGAGAAGGCGAGCGTGCGCAGCTGGCCGTGGAGGACATCGACAGCCTCGGCGATCAGTACCCCTGCGCCTGCCGTGGCACAAAGCCCGGTTTCGCCACCAAGCGGTGTGCGTCCACTAAGCCTCGTGGCGTCCCAAGCCGCTGCGCAGGCAGCGCAAGCAGCGGACCAGACGAAGGCAACCGTGACCTCTTGGGGTAGCGGCATCGGCACTTTCTTCTCTCAACGCGCTGGGCGGTTCTCTTTGAGCCGGACCAACACCGATGCTTCTGTCTCGGCCGCCGCGCCCGCCACGCCCGCGGCGACACAAGTGAGCCCGATACAGACGCCGGATCGATTGCCGCGAGATGAACTGGCTCCGCGACGCTCGAAGGACGACGACGACGACGATGTAGACGAGACCCATCTGCCTGCGTTTGGGAGCGGTACAATAGGTTCAGCACATTAGACTGAAATGACATCGCGCTTTCTTGTGCTCCGCGACGATTCGGGGAAATCTGTGCATTGCACGTCGTCCACTCTCAACTTTCAAGTTGTTATGCCTTTCTCATCATAGCACCGCTGTGCCGCTTGCCGCGGCGCCGTTGTGACAGGACCTGGTGCACCCGTCAGATGCTGACAAGCTTGAAGTTGGTTGCCGATCCAGTGCGCCTCATGACCCCGGTTGCTGACATATTGACAAGTTGTGGACAAGTTTCGTCGGACTTGATCCTTGACCCGAACCACGATGATGGAGACCTACATCCGCCTCCCAGTCGAGCTCGTCCTTATCGTCGCCGAGATGGCTGCACGCGATGCAGTGCGCGGTAATGGAACATGGGCCGCGAGGCTTTGCCTCGTTTGTCGAGCATTCCGCGGGACGGTGGAGCCTATTCTGTACCGCCGTCACACTTCGGCCGGAGAATGCTCACTTGTGACTCGAGGCTGGACATCTCGTCTTTCCCCGGTGCACCCGCGCTTTAGACGCACATGGCTGAGATGGCCGCACCTGGTCGCCTTCCGAAATATCTCTGTCCTTGGATGCACCTTCGCGCATCTTGACATGCTCAGCGACCTTACCGCAACTGGTACACGACTACACCCAGAGTTCCTTGTCATCACGAGCGTGATGAGCTGGTCCGACTCGCGGATGGACTGATCTGAGCGGAACCAGCATGCTTTCGATGGGTCCGTCACGCACCTCGCGCTCCCCCTCGTTATCGCGAGTGGAACTGCTCCGGGGTTCTTCCAATACAGCAGCGAGCCGGGTTTGATGCACCTGCACATCAGTGTAGCTCCTAATCCTGGCTTTACATCTCCGATCCCAGTCGTGCGATTCGTCAGGAGCGTGCTTTCGGTACCGTATGGAAAGCCGGAGTGACCAGCTTCGGTTCCGCGCTTCTGCGACAAGTGATGGCCACGTGGCTGCTCTCGACCGAGCCAGGAACGTCGAGGGCGGATGACAACGCGTTATCAGCGACACAGCTATCACAGCCACCGGGTGGATTCACCCGTTATGAGCGCGCCAGCTCGTCGGCGCTTGGGGGGAGAAAGTCATATCCGCTGCTGCTAATACTCAGTGTACTTCGCGCAATGGTGAGGTAGAGGGACTAGACGAACTGATTCTAAGCATGCCGATTGGGACGGGGGATGTGCTAG
>KV426422.1:0-38217 GCA_001632375.1 Exidia glandulosa HHB12029
TAACCTAACCTAACCTAACCTAACCTAACCTAACCTAACCTAACCTAACCTAACCTAACCTAACCTAACCTAACCTAACCTAACCTAACCTAACCCTTAGAATGGCGGAACGGGGTCGTCTCAGTATCAATAGTGTTGTCGCTGCAGTCCTTCGACTAGGAGGCGTGGGGAAATTCTGAAAAAACTTTGGCAACCCTTTAAGGGGTACGTGAATTTATTCCACAACCAACGGCAACTACAGGCCAAGCACGGGACGAGGAAATCAAGTTTACTTTGTCAACCTTGACTGGGGATGATATACTGATAGGTAACCCGGAGAACTAGCAAACGTCACAGTAAGTGGTATGTCAATACATATAACCAGCACTAATATCTTTCAGAACGGAGCAACGAGAAGCAAAACGCAGGTGCGGAATCGGGCAAAGCCCTTGCAAGATGTCAGACCCAAAGCCTCAGAAGAATTTCCAGTGCATACCGATAAATGCATGTATTGGCTGGTGTGCGAGCGACAGAGCACAGTATCATGTGGCCAGGAAGCCAGTGAGGAAGATGTGGTGGAGATGTGCGGTAAATGAGTTGCATGTTGTGCTGTACTGATGAGGAATTTTACGACCACATGCTGGGGTCTTTATATACATGCTTGTACAAGCAACCCGGCTACTCGTTTGTCATGTCGTTGTGCCACACATAGGCTTGCAGGCTCTGTGCTGCGAAGTGAGTCATTTCCGAGCGTGCCCAGTCCCAGAAGGACACGGTAATCTTGCCAACTCGCGGTCAACATGCGTTTCGCGGGCTGTAGAGCTGTCGTTGCGTACAGGAACGTGCATGAAATCGCGTGGCGAGTGTGCTGCGGATGGGACGAGGACGGGCATTCCTGGAACGAGCGCGGGTTGTTACATCAAAACATGTGCATGTCACACGCACGTCGAAGCGCCGCGGCCAGCACTTTGCAATTGACAGCGCGGGGCGAGGATGGAATGTGACGTGTCCAGTGCTACGGAGCGAGTCGTCGCGGCTCCGCAGGGAGACGTAAATAGACATCTGGTACGCAGTCCGGGTCACCTGGCCTAGCGCTTTGGTCTTGGGCAAGAGAGTTGCGCATTGGCGCAGGGTTCACGGGCTCGCGGACCGTTGTCGTGGCAGAGGGTCCCGTGTGGCGCCACAATGACTCTTCACACTGCAGGTTGCTAACTTACAGCCAAGAACGCATCATACGTGGCGTGTTACAAGGCCATGAGTTTGTACGCGCGGTACCACGCCAGAGTCGTGTCGCGAAGCAGAGACGCTCGGAATCCGGTTCAAGACGAGCCGATATAGCGCGCCGCGCACAAGATAGTGACACGGGAAGTGTGAAGATGCAGAGCGACACCTGGTGCGGGTTTACGGCGGCGAGTGTGAGCTGCGTGAGATGAACGGAGCGAAGATGCGGGAGGAGCCGGGCGCACTTGGTCTTTCGTCTTCCAGGTCTGGTGCTGAGTCTTTCCATTACGCCCTAGAGCCCCTGGACCACACGATGCAGTTCATCAACATTCGAAGTTGTCGCGTCAACCGCGTCCACCAGGACAGTGCGCCCGACACCTGCGCGCTGGGCGGGGAGTTCTTGGGTTCTACGCGCTGACCATGCGGCTTCTGGCATCCGCGTCTCCGTTGACCGTGAGTACTCTGTCATCGCACTTGCAGGCCGCTACGGTACAATACTAACCATATACATGAGATTCAGCACCAGTAATATCCTGTCTGGTCGCGCGCCTTCCGTTGCGACACTCGCCGGCGTCAGCGTGACAAGGCCGCGCATGCGTTGCCCCAGGAGCTCCAACATGCAAATCCAACGTCCCGCGGACGCTCTTGCAGTACCCATTTGCAATACGCTTCGTTGTGCTCTCTACGCGTCTGCGTCGGCCAGGACGCAGTATCCGTGGCGCGCTCGCTGTGGACGAGCTGGCGCCTGTACCTGCAAACTACTACGCGCGCCCTGCGTGCGGAAAGGTACGCTCGCCAACAGAACATCACCGCGTGTCACCGTTGACCGTGTTATAATGGCAGAGTCGGGCGTTGTCGGGCATCCAGCTCGAGTATGACTCGTATCGCTCGCTCGCGAGCTGGACTTCGTGCGGCAATTCCAGCATTGTCGTACCATAAAGGTCCGTGTGCCTCATTTCGAACGCAAACGGACGGCCATTGCACGGCTTTATGGGTTTTGCGCTTTCACAGTTGCGCTCGATCATCCACCAACGTTCTCGCCTAGCGCGCCTCCCGTGTGCGCCCTGCAGCGCCCACAGCGCGTTGCTTTTCTTCTGCCTCTTCTGCCCTATCCATGAGTCGGTACTTGGTACACCTCTGTTTGCTGCTTCTACTCATTCGCGCGTCCTCGATCGCCGACCCGCGCTGGATCTCGCTTGAGTCGCCTGTTTCACGCCTTCGACGTTGCGCTCTCCGCGCGTTTCGCGCCGCGGCGCACCCCATACCCGTTAATCGTTGCGCGCTGCTGCTTGCTGCCCTGCAGATACTTCGTCGCCCTGCGCAGGCGTCCACGCTTGTTCGGGCCGCCGCAGATGTAATTACGGGCGAACGACGCTGGTGCAAGCGCCGCCGCGGGACTTTCCGTTTCTCACGTCTCTTGTTGCTCTCGTTTCTTTCTATCGCGTCCCCGCGACCCGGTGGCTTACAGCGCGTTGTTCATCCGCGAGTATACAGGTGCGTGCTGCTCTTCTTTCGCCAGCCCGCGCGACGCTGACGTACGACATTCCAGCAATGCAGACGACTGACGGTTCAAGATTACGCCCGCCGCCCGTGCCGTGCCACGTAGGCCATCCATTCGGGGCGTGCGTACGTTCCTTTGCGCATGCATACGAATGGCCCACGCTTTTAATGCAGACCAAACGCAGCGTAAGCACCTACAGCGCGACCCACCGGAACCGGGCCACGTCACCTCCACGCGACGCGAGCACGGACGGGCACTTCGCGCCGCCGCCGCGCGCGCTGTTCTAGTCCGTTGTGCCGCTGCGTCCGCGCTTTCGCAAGCGCCGCCGCAGCGTCGTATGAATGGCCGATTCGAGCCCTGTTGTCGCGTCTTCTTCGGGCGATGGTGCATGACACGCTAACCAGCTCGATTCGTGCTCGTGCGCGCATTCTGCTTGCAGACCCCGGACCTCGCCCGCCGTTGGCACCAGACTACATTCGTTGGTTGCATGTCTCGATGCTGCCATGTTCTCCCTTACTGACATGTTCTACCAGGCGAGCGTTGGCTGAAAGTGGTGACTCGTATAGAGGCGGAGGCGGTTCCTGTTTTTTGTGTTCAACCGTCCTACTCGTGCTCTTCGGACTGGCGCGCGCTCAATCCCCTGCAGTTTGGCTGGACTATTTACCAACTGCGCCGTCGACGCGACCCCTTACGGTCATCATGAAGCTCCACGACGCAAGATAACACCGGCTCCCCGAAGACCGTGACTGACGCGAGCTGGGGCCCTACGTTTGTGCGCGCATGCTCTCGGGACCGCGGTTTAGAATTTTCGTCCAATGTAAGCCAATCAGATCCGCTAAGTTAGCTTTAAATACCGGCGTGTGAAAGCAATGGATCGATTATCTAAAGTGAAGGTTTAACTGTGCGACCGGGCGTACTCGGACTGCAAATCTACTGCGAGGGAGAGCGTGATGGCGAAGACAACGCGACAACAAGAAAGCACTAGAAAGAGCAGGGCTACGGGTTTCAAACACACGACATCAGGGTAGATCGGACTATTTTGGAGAAGGAGTCGAAGTTAGGAATGTCGGGGATTCCGAGGAAAAAACGGAAGGACTCGAATGCTGTAATTTTAGGTGTGCCCGCCTCTTACGGTACGACTACGGTGTAGATGGGGGAGCGGGTAGTGGGAGCGTAAAGCTTGCACTCGCACGCGTCTGACGCTGCGGTACGTTGGCGACAGCAAAGTGGCCCACGACGACGAGCAGGGAGATGAGGATCCAGGCAAGTCTACCGATCTTCAGCTCCAGCGACGAGCGGCGAGAACCACCGTGCCCACTATGTGCTGCTCCCCTTTGACAGCCAGTGCAAAAGACATTAGGCAGATTGCGCCGGCTCCAAAGCTGCCCGGGAAGTTAGATAGACCCCGGACTGCGTCAGGAAAATTGGCTTACAAGTTGGACCGCGCTTCTGCGCCAGTGGAACTAGAAATCCATCCAACTAGTAAGAACACGAAAGACAGTCCTCCAAGAAGAGCTAAGGCGCCGTAGTGAGTTTTAAGCAGTTCGACGGCTATGCAATGGTCCGGCAACGCTCGCCCAGCTTGAGGTGCGCGTCCGTCAGCGCCATTGAGACTTTCTTGGAGTTTCGTCAGGCTCGTGCATATACCACTCTGTGTGAAGCGCTTTTACCTATCTCTAACGCAGTCGCCGCCGCGGAGCTGCGCTCACTGTGTTCGACGTTCAAGCTGGTTGAACGCGAAGACGGCCGTGAGATGCCAACCGCGTACGCAAGTCGGCGCAGGGACGGAGGGGCCATCACCACGGCGATGGCTTGAGTACTGGTATTAGGCACTGTCAGACAATCCGGGAGAGGGCGAGAATGGAGAGCGAGCGCGGGTTGAAACCGACCCGGTCCCAAAAAGTGGGTGTCACTTCCAATGACAGGTAGTATCTCGCTGATGGTTGCGCTCTAAGACTCAATATTTCGTGCACCATCTTGAAGCGTTCAGCTCCCGGGCCCAGCGCCGGCTCAGACCATACTCTCTCGCTCTTTACGCGCACTTCTTGCCCAGGGATATGATATGTCCCAATGTCTGACGAAATCCCCACAGTACCAGCCTCATACCGCGTTCACTTTCTGACGCTCGAACCGCGGAGAGGAAAGACATCGTGCAGTGGGCATCACTTCCACGGCTCACAGTCGTATTCTCCGCTAGCCTCCGACACCACAACCGAACGTCATGAAAAGGATGTATCACGCGAACTGCGCGCGGGATCCCACTACCTAATACTAATAGGACAAGGTACGATACGAGAAAACAAGCAATAGAAGGAGGGGAATGCGCGAGACAACATAATCGTGATGATCGAGAACAGGAACAGGAACTGGAACGGGATGGGCGTCGTGAAATGGCTTCTGTAGATGCGCAAGTGTACGCGAGAATCGAAAGACAATATGCGTAAAGTAGGTGGACTGCGATGGGACGGAGTGGGAGCTGTGTATCCTGCGGGGGAAGGAACGTGGGTGTAAAGTAGGTGGAGTGCGATGGATCAGGACGGGATGCAATGGGGACAGGACGAGACGGTGGGCAGACAAAAGCAAATAAACGAGTACATAACTCACGTTCGGCAGAACTCTTGACGGCCGCTCAGGATACAAGATGCGCAGGGTCGGCAGAGAATACTTGGGATCCGCGAGGTGACCGACTGTCACAACCTTTTCGAGTCGCGCTGCACGAGAGAGCTGACGTCGACATTCATTTCTCTGCTCCTGCGAGACAGTGCTCGAGTCAATCTAGCTGACAGTGTCGCACGGACTTAGAGTTGCAACGAAGGAAGAAGCGGAAAGTTTGGCTGTAAGACTTTGTCGCCGGATGGGAGAAGAATGTCTCGATTAGGCAACGGCGCACCCACGAGCTGGCGCTAGAGACGTGTATCGGGGGCAATGGTGAGTCGATTGAAGCGTGAGGAAGGAAGAAGGGAAAGAAGGGCGGGAAAGTTCGGAGTCGGAGCCCGAACGCTGTCAAGGCGGGCTCGCCGCTCGTCGTCGTCCACGCTATCTATTCACGACCGACAGAACGACCCGAGCGTCACGAGCGCCCACGATGGCTTCAGCGACACCGCCCGGACACGCGGCATCTGGCTCGCAAGGCAGTCTTGCGTCCATCACAGGCGGCGTGGGCGGGTCTGACGCCGTCAAAGACGAGATTGCGCGCGCGGAACTCTTCATCGCTGGTGCGTTCTTCGTACAAATGTACTCCATTATGCGCGCTGACGATTCCTGGGGGATGTAGCTGATGGAAGATACGTGGAAACGACGAGCGCGCACGCTGCGAGAGAGCTCAAGCGGCGCTACGACGTCTTACTCGGCGTTGGAAAGGGCCCCTTCCTCCGCAGCCCGTACGCTATCACAGCGGTCGACGTGCACGGCGCCAAGCTGTTTCGTGTCTCGTGAGTGTCTGCCTGCCTGTCCTTGTTTTCTTCTCTCTCGCGCCCGGCCTCTTCATTTTCCCCTGCTGTGCCTTATAAACGCCGCTTCTACCTGCGCGAGCTGCGCCGGTGCTGGCGACTCACGGGCTCCGCGCTCGTTGATGGCGAGCTCGCCATCACGCGTCCTATCGTAGTCGTGCTTCCGCGCGTGCGCGCGTGTCTCCGCGTTTTCCGCGTGCTCTGCATGGAGTCATTCCCTGCGCTCCTTGGACCGCCGCTTTCCCGGGCTGTCTGGTACCTGTGCTTGTTTATCGCCTGTCACCGTGCACCTGTCTTGTCCCGCGTTGCCATCGCAGTTGCCGCCCTCGTACTCCCTGTCCACGCGATTCACACCCTTCCACCGCCGCTCGTTCCTACACCTCCGTCGCTGCGTCGCACTATCCGTCTTGTTGTAGCCATAACTTACGCCCCACACTGCAGACGTCGCATCGACGACGCCGACATCGTCCAAGAACCTCCCACCAGCCCCGGTCCGCGCAAGCAACACCGCAAGTCACGTCTATCTGTGCACGGCTTCCTCCCCAACGGCCTCTTCTCTTCCTCGTCCTCGTCCAAACACCCGACTTCACCTCCAACCGCCGCACGCAGTCCCGAAGCTCCAAGGGGCAAGCTGCGCAAGAGCAGATCGAACAGCGACCTCCCGCCGCCGAGCGAGAGCGAGGCTAGTATCTCCGAGGTCGCGGGCGCGCAGGCGTTCGTGAGCGTCAGCGCGAGCAGTACAGATCCTTTCCGCGACGTTGTGGGCTTTAATAGCGGCGGTGGCGCGAGCGCGAGACTTAGCGCGGCGAGCAGCTCGTCGCTCTTACCCAACGGCGCCTCTGCTGGGTCGGGTCTGAACCCCTTCGGACCGGGAGTGGTGTATCACTCGCCCGCTGCACCTCCTTCGTCCCCAACCAAGCGCAAGCGGAAGACGCAGGGCGGGGAGGATACGCTGCGCGGCTCGCGCGTGCGCGTCATGGCCTCGTTCGAATCTGGTCGGACGGCGCGCGAGGCGTCTACGAGCGCGAGCGAGGACGAGGACCCGAACGCGAGTAGCGAGTCGCTCGTCCCTCTCCCTCTCACACACCCCGTCATCGACCCTTCTCGGCCGACCTCGTCCCTAATCTTCGACGTTCTGCAAGCCTATACCGGTCTCCCCCGCCCGTCACGTCTCTCTGCGCGGAGCGCATTGGAAACCGTCAAGCTCAGTAGTACGCAAACCAGCACGCCGAAAGACGATCCGCGCTTCGTGCTGTACGCGGATGGAGGGGACGGGGCAGATGGGAAGAGGGTGATACTAGCTGCTACGCTCGAACGATGGGTCGCGCAGTTGACGAGCGAACTGGATTACGATGCCCTACTGGACTTCTTCCTCACCTACCGGTCTTACATCTCCTCGCGCGACTTACTCTCCCTACTCATCACGCGCTTCGCATGGACCCTCGACCCACCCAGCACCTCCACCAATACGGATACGGCGCGGAGGATCGTACGCGTGCGGACGTTCCTCGCTATTCGGTATTGGATGGTCACCTTCTTCCGCGTCGATTTTCTCAGGGACGAGGAGTTGAGGAGGGAGGTTGTGAGATGGGTTAATGGGCTTGCGGGGGAGGAGAGGGTGAGGGGTGCTGCGGAAGCTATGGTGCGTCGTTTGCTATTCCCAATCTGCGTGTCTTGCGCGTGCCTTCATTCCCCCCTATTGTGTCACTTCGCGTATGCGTCGGTCTTGGTTCTGTCCCGCGACGTTTTCTTTCCCTTCATTTTCCATTTTCGCGCTTTAATGTTTCGGTTTTGTTCGTCATTTTCATTTCCCTCGCATTCGTCTTCGTCCCTTTTGTCTGGTCGCCGTGCGCGTGCAGCTCCCCACTCCTTCCACTTCCCCACTCCTTCCGCCCATCCACTCTACGCCCTGTCCATCGTCTCCGGTCCACGTTCCTCATTCGTCCCGTTGTCGCTGCGCAACTCTCTTTCTGCGACCCTCGCCGACGCGGCCGTCCCGTCCCGTTTTATCATCTTCACGCTCGTTGCTCCACATCCCTTTTGTCTTCCTTTCTCTTTCTCTTCATGTCGCTTGTATGCTTACCCGTCGACCCGCAGAGCATCGTCCGCAAGCTGAAGAAGCTCATCATGGAATGCAAAGCCATCTACTCCGGCGCCTCTCCCGACCCGAACAGCACGAACGTCATCGCCATCCCGCGTCCGTCCATATCCGACGACCCCGTCGAGCCCTCGCCCATGTCCGACCCCGTCTCGTTCGCTGCCTCGCTCAACAAAGCTGCCAATCGCGCCCAGGCGCAGTTGGAGGCGACGGATGTGGATTTAGAGCTCGACCCCGCACGACTGGACGCGAGCGAGGAACCGCTTTTGCATATTGGCGGGTTCGCGGCGCCGGCGAATATTAACGTCAATATGAGCATGGCGCCTACTAGTCCTGTTGCGGGTGCGGGTGGGGGAGGGAGGGCGAGAGGCGATAGTGTGGGCAAACGACAGGGCGGGATGAGTCATCTTTTACTCAGCGGCGCCTTGTTAGGTCCTGTCGCGGACGAGGGACAGTCTGGAGGAGGGGGTGGGGCGCAGGTGGAGAGACGCACGAGTGGGGTGAGTCGTGCGCTTGTGAATACCCTTGGGAAGCTGGGCGTACGGAGGTGGAGGCGCGCGTTGAGCGGGTCTGGGCCGAGTGGAGGGGTGCAGGGGATGAGTGCTATTGATGGCGGGCGCGAGGAGGGTGCCGCTGGTGGTGGTGGTGCTGGACGACGAGACCGCGAGGTTTTGGCGGTGCGGGGTGGGGTGGAGGAGTACCTTCGTTTGCTCGGCGGCGGCGCGGCCGCGGGAGAGGAGAAGGACGCTGCACCCCCTGCTGCTGCGAAGGAGGAACGACGCGAGGAGGCGGTTGTGGACACCGGCGCGAAGGTGGAGCCTGTCGTCGACCTCGACACCGAGTCCGCGTCCGCCTCTACAGACCAGGAGTCCCATCAACGCATACCCAGCGACGCGACGACTACGACGCTCAATGACGGCGCACCGGAGCTGGACGAGACGATCTGGCGACACCGCGACGCGCCGCGGGAGAGCTTTGCGAGCGAGAGTTCGTACGGGGACGTTCTACCGCCCGAACTCGCCACCACGCGCAGACTATTCACCGGCGACCCTGACGAGGACGACGAAGATGCGAACGCGCCGCGGTTACCACCTGGTTTGGAGAACGTTACTGTCCCGGACTTAGACGCCGCGCACAGTCGCGAGAGTACGGGCAGTAGTGGGTCTGGGTATGGGGATATGCTTCCTCCTGGACTGGGAGGGGATAGTCCGACTGTGACGCTTAGTAGAGCGGCGGGTACGTCTTTCTTACTCTTCGTTTGTGTGGCGAGCGCTGACGAGGCTTAGAAGTGGACGCGACGACTCCTTCTGCTGTGGATCACCCGGATCCGTTGGCCACGGCGGCACCACCTGCGTATGTGGCAGACGGACCGAGTACGCCGTCTACGGACGCGCTTCAAGCGCCGTACGACCCTCGCGCGTCGTTCATTTCGTCGACTGGTAGCGACTCGAGCTACGGGTCGGCTGTTGTACACCGTACACTCTTCCCGCCCGGTCTCGTCCTGCGCTCGCCGTACAGCGCCGCCGCTTCCAATAGCAGTCGCAGCGCGTTACCCGTCCCAGATCTCGTCAGCGACCGCGGCGACGATAATGACGACCACGACGCTGCCAGTCTTGCCAGTCTAGAAGAATCGTCCGCGCCCGTGCACGTGGTGGAGAACTTTGACCTGAGCGACTCGGAGAGCGACGATGACTCGGACGCTGTACGGCTACGACACCACCATCCTGCGGCGCGTCGACTTCCGCGTCGACGCGACTTGGAGTTCGTACGGCATAGCGCGAGCGTTAGTTCGATGCAGACGCGCTCGAGTCGGGCGCCGTCCGAGGCGACGCAGGAGGAGGAACCGGTGGTTGGAGGCCCGATTCAGCAGTGGCAGATCGATATGATCAACGAGCATCTGAGCGAGGACGGCGCGGACGAGGGTGGAGATGCTGACTTTGCGCTGCGGAAGCTTGAGGGGCGTATTGACTCGGAGCGTCAACGCGCGAAGATGCGCAAGGTCGATGGGTGGTTGCAGGCTGTTCAGAAACGGATGGCGGATGGAGGACAGGAGGACTTTGATCGTGATACGGACGAAGACGAGGACGACGAGGACGACGAGAGCGATGCGGTAGCGGTTGGCGGGGACGATGAGGCGGACCGGCGGAGGAGTGAGGAGCAGGAGATTGTGCGCGAGGAGGACGAGGAGGCGAGCGAGGCGGAGAAGATGCTCGATGTGCGCGGGATGGACGACGGCGCGATGATTGGCGCTACTACGCCGATGGGCGCACCGGTTGTCGCAACAAGCGAACCTGCGCCGCCTGTACCGGACGTCCAACCCATTCCCACGACTCCTGTTCCGCAGACTGTCGTCGACGCCGCTCGTCGTCCATCCGTATCGCGCGTTCCGGCACCACCGCACCACCAGTCGTTCGTGCTCGTGTACAAGAGCGAGGCGATTGCGCAGCATCTTGCTATCGTCGACCGCGAGCTGTTCATCGCCGTCCGCTTCGAGGAGATCGTGGTGCACGACTGGGAGGCGCCGCAAGGGGAGGAGGACGCTAACCCGGCTGACTGGGCTGCGTTCATTCGCGCACGGCGGGCGCTTGGTCGAGCAGCAAGCGACGTGACTGCAGTCAAGGCCCGTTTCAACATCGTGGTGGCGTGGGTCGCGAGCGAGCTGGCGCTGAGCCATCCTGGTCAGCGCGCGATGCTTGCTGCTAAGTTTATTCGCATTGCATGGGTGCGTGCCTGTCTTGTGTTCCATCGCGTGTGTCTTGTCAGCTGACCTGCGATTCGTACTGCAGAAATCATATCTGCAAAATAACTATGCCGCCGTCGTTGCGCTTATGGCGGGCCTGCAAAGCCAGTGGGCTCAACGCGCCATGGGTCGCGCGTGGACCAAGGTTGGGATGTGGGAGATGCGCGTGTTCGACGACTTGCGTGCCTTCACGAGCAGGGAGGGTAACTTCCGATTCATACGGGATGCTACTCTGGAGGCGAGCGCGGAGGGCAAGGGCTGCGTACCGTTCCTCGGTGTGTTGCGCGCTATCAGCGCGTGTGTTTTGCTGACGTACGCTCGCAGGCATGTATCTGGCGCAGCTCCTCGACCTCGCGCAGCTGCCGGACTTTGTCGACGCGACGAGCCCGTCGTCGCCAGTCACACTCGATCCCGAGACCAATGCGCTGTCGCCGCCACGCGCACCTGAAGTCTTCGCCAATCTGGCGCCACTGCCGGAAGGCATTTCGCTGGAGCCTCTCGTCAACGTGCACAAGCAGCGTCGTATCGCTCGCGTCATCAAGGCCCTCGTCGCCGGTCAGCACCTGGCAGACGCTGCGCGCCCCGAGCCTTCAACGCTGAATCAGGACCGGCGGCTCATGCAGCGCTGCGTCAGACTGAAGGCGCTCGACGCGCAATCTTTCGCGCGTGCACTGAGCCCGTCTTAACGACCTTTGACGAGTGTTTGGGTACGGATGCTCTGCCCGTAGGACGATGCCGGATCTCTCCTCGCTTTCTCATTCTTCCTTATGACTAGTCTGTTTCCCGTTCCCGCGTTATCCTGCTGTGCTTGTTCTACTTTGCGTCCTCCTTTCCTCCTTTCTTTTTCCGGGGTTTTAGTAGTCGCTCTCATCATGTTTTCTCACCGTCTGGGTTACGGAGCTCTTAGTAGTAGTTAAATAGAATACGCACATCGTGCTAGCACCGAATGTCAAGGATTAGTAGTGGAGGGCACTCTGTATACTTTACCTCCTCGAGTTGCAGCCATCAAGACGTCAACGGCAAGACTGGACGTAATTCCTAAGTCTATCGAGCGCAATGACCAGGCGATGGACTCAGCAAAAGTCCGCCAAACCACGCTCTTCCCCGACCGACTGCCCAAATGGTCGATGTAAGAACCAATGCATATGTTCATCATCAGCGCTGATGTATTATTCATCGTCGGCGCAGATGACGGGTTGCGCGAGTCTTGTAATGCGTGTCGAAAACGCGCTCGATGCGAAACGCGTCCGCCGAGTGACGCGCTCGCCACCCGACCAATGGTCGGCTATACGCACTACATTACGACCGCGCTCGACAACGCCGGATATACTCGTAGCCGTCATGTTGCACGAGGACGCAATGTACGACCGAGTCGTGTCGCGCGCTCTTAGCGACTGTTCCCCTTGCATCACAACGCTACACCTCACGCACCAGACAAACGGATTCTATGACTGCATGCAGGAACTGTTTACAGTTCTAGCTGGGATGCCGGCTCTTCAGGATCTGGATCTTGGCGCTGCTTCCCTTATAGATGGCAAGGAACTCGCGCTGCTTCCACTCGCGCGACCCACATTCCGCCTACGCCGCTTAGTCTTGGGGTGTAGCTTCGCACGCTGGATGATCCTGATTGCACACTCGGCGGATACCCTCGTTGATCTCACGCTTGTTCACGAAGAGTACTTCTCCTTCTACGAGCTTGCCGCAGATGACGGCGCTGCCGGCCAAGAACACGAACAGCTCAGGTCGTGCGTACGTTCCGTCAGACACCTACGGGTCCCACGAGGTATTCCAGACGGCGATTTTATCGCAATCTGCTCAAGTCTGCGGTCCTTGGCGTGCTCCTTCAGCGGCCTGACCATCGAAGAGCTGGACAATATGGTTCAATCGCTACAGCGCCCCCTTCAACATCTCACGTTGCAAGTCTCCGAGCTTGACGAGGAGACTGTCGGAGACATGGAACGCTTTCTTCACGCGGATGTTTTCCCGCAGCTACGGACGTTACATGTGGAAATTTCATGGACGGACGACGAGGAGGGGGAGCGAAGAGCTTCAGAACGACTGTCTCGCTGGTGTTCTGAGCAGCGAATACGGGTGGTACTGACGAGGATTTATCTTCCTTGGTTGTAGACCATCGTGGTCACGGCAGTCAGCGCTAAGTGGATCCTGGGTTTGGCGTAGAAATTACAATCTCGTCTTCACAACGACCGCGTCCAAGAATGTGGTAAACCCTCCTCTTCATGCATGTAAATGGACGCAGACATCCTTCAAAATTAGATACTAAGCACGTAAGCTGCACGCCCATCCAATCGTCGAGCTCGATCCTCGACGAATTTCGGGCCGTGAACAGAGTTACAGTCTTCTCTTGACTAGGTGTCTTAGGACTCGTTGACGAGACTGCCGGGTAGCGTATGTTGCTTAACAAGTTTTTCGTTCCCGTTAGAGCGTTCGACATCGACATTCAGTTGACTGAAGACGTAAGGGGAACGACGACAAGCTTACGGCCGTGTTTCCCGGACAGCGCATTCAGGTGACGCTATAGATCGTGGTAACGAGATAGTGCACGCGGCGCCAAGCCACTATCCCAGGTGGAATATACCACGACATTTACTTGTCGCAGCATCGCGAAGCCGGACGTCGACCTGTAAGGGCGTAACAGACAGTCGTTTCGTCAGCACCGCAGTGACCGCAGCGGCGATAATACAGCTCTAGCAGTCGGGCAAACCGTTGAGCTTACTGTGCATGATAGAACAAGCACACGATCTATACGGTTCATGCATGGCAGGAGTGTTAGCCTCCGGAAGGCGAACTGAACTCCGCGCGAACGCCTCTCTTCCTCTTACCAGCTCGGATTGGTCTGCATTCCGCGATATGTCGCAAGTAAATCTTAAAGATCTGCGCTCTCTTCCTACGCTGACGGTGGGTGCGTCACCTTGCAGATAGCCTCGCGAACGAACCTTGTTATGCTCGTCGAAAACCCGTTGCACGCGAAACTCGTTCGCCGCGTCACTCGCTCGTTACCCGATCACTGGTTCGACATACGCACTACGCTACGCTCGTGCGCGAACCCACCCGACATGCGCGTGAGCGTTGTATTGCACGAGGATGCACCCTACGATACCAGCGTGCCGCGCTCTCTCGCCGACTGTGGGCACTGCATCACTTCATTACACCTCACGCGCGTCGACGGATTCTTCGACACCACGCCGCGCCTATTTGCTATACTCGCGGGAATGCCTGCTTTGCAGCACTTGAACCTCGAGCCATCTTCGATTTTTGATGTCGAGGAACAGGAAATGGCGACTCTGCAGCGACCGACGTTTCGTCTGCGGTCTCTCGTACTGGCATGTAGCTTCAGACCATGGCTGCTGCTCATCGTACACTCGGCGGATACGCTCGTTGATCTTACACTCGGTCTACAAGAGCACCATACTTTCTACGAGCTTGCAGAGGACGAAAACGGCGACGAGCTGCTCCAATCGTGTCTTCGCTCACTGCGACATCTACGCTTTTCCCGCGAGAGTCCAGATGCGGATATCATTCGAACTTGCCACAATCTACGTTCATTGGCGATTCCCTACGGCGATTTCGAGCAACACAGTGAAGTTGTGCAAGCACTTCAGCGGCCGCTTACGCACCTCACGCTCGAGGTTTATTACATCGACGAGGAGTTTATAACAGACATATTACTCTTTATTGGCGCTTTGGCAGTATCTTTGCAGGTGCTGCAGCTTGGAGTTGGATCATGGGAGCAGGACGATGAGGTGCAGGAGCGCGCCTACGACCGTTTATGTCGCTGGTGTGCTCAGCAGCGGATCCAGGTTAGTTACGAAGTACAGCTCTGATATCACCCTCGAGATAGGACCATACAGAGATAATAGACCCGCCGTAACATACAATCCTTCTTTTCCACCGTCTAGTGCACGAGAAATGACTACCGCTCCGTCAGCAAGCCACATAAAGCGACTCAGCCAGTACAGTTGCGAATAGAACGTAATCATAATTATGGTCGGGAGGGCAGCGGCACTGCAGAATTGCAGCTGTACCCGAGTGCCTGGGCCGCTGTTTCTCCCAATCGCGGCGCGCCGCCTTCAAAATCCTGCGTCTTTGCGAGGTCCTGCGACGGCTTAAGTACTCCCTGTCGGGAAGTAAAGATAGGGTGCGTGTATGTGCCTCGTAATACGCACAACCAAGGATAGACTAATGAGTTTCGCATGCGCCTTCCTCTCACCCTCCTTCGGCGTTGCCATGTTCGTTAGAGCAAGGTGACTCGCCCCATACGCCTCCGTTCTAGTAGAGCATCCGCGCAACAGCGCATTATTTTTACTTCAAAGATCGACGCACACCACACACTACGTATCATATCGTAACCCAAAAACTCCCCCAACAACACTCAACCTCCACTTTTACGCCTTCTGCTTCTTCGACTTGGGCTTATCTCCACCCTTCGACGCCGGCGCCGACGCGCCGTTCAGCTGCGACTTGGGCTTGTCGCCGCCCTTGGATTTCGGCTTCGAGCTCGACGAGGGAGGTGCTGCGCTCTGGGAGAAACGAGGTAAGGGTCAGCCGCGTACGTGATAACAATGAACAAGGGGTTGAGCGTCGAGAGCACTAAAGGTTGGCGATGGATGGTCGAACGCCCAGAGAAGGAAGGCAATGGGGACAAGTTAAGGAATGACACGGTGTAGGCGGCGGAAGCGTAACAAGAGCACGAGGATCGCGAGGACGAGCGGCATGAAGTGTAAGAAGGCAGAAGCAGAGGGACACAGGTCGTACAACGATGCAGCACCAGTGCTAGCTGTAGTGCGCATTGGAAAAGCAGAGAGGGGTAGCAGCGCGTCAGGAAACGCAGCTCGCGCCGAGGGGACGCGTGCACGACAGGGTCGGCGATAGGAACGAGAGCGGGAAAAAGACGCATGCCACAAAAGAGGGAAAAGGGAGTACGAATGAGGAAGGCGTGCAGGGTCGATACGCAGACGAAGTTAATGGGAAAATGTACGATGGGAATGGAGTCGCGCAAACGCACGGAAACGCAGCAGCCTGGCGAGCAGGTGGTAGGATATGTATAACAGGTGGAACGGAGGGCGAGGATGCCTTAGAGCGGCGGGGTATGACGATGCAAAAGAAAGGATGCGGACAGGACAGCGACGCCGTCGGCAGCGCGCGCACTGAGGCGCGAGGAGATGGATGGAGGACGTGGGTGTGGAACGGGACGCGCAGCGCGCAAGAGCGATGCACGAACGCGATGAAGGGATAGGTATGGCAACCGCGCGCAAAGGAAAGAATAGGGCGAGGGAACTCAACACGAGCGCAAACGCACCTTCTTCGCGGCGCCGTTCTCCCCCTTGTTGGCCTTCTTGCCCTCCTTGCCATCCTTCAGTCCAGCCGCGTCCGAGCTACGCTTCTTCGAAACGGGCTTTGCAGAGGCCGAGGACGCCGGCTTGGCGGGCGGTGCGTCGTTGATCTCTTCAAAGCGTCTACAGCATCACCTGCTCAGCAATTGTAAAGGAACAATGAAGAGGTACGCACCCTTCGTCGTCGCTCATGTCGATATCGTCGCCCATAACCTCGACGTCCGAGCTGACGTCCTGCAGCCTGTACGCTTCTTCGAGATCCGAGTCGTCGTACGGTGGCATGTCCATCTCGTCGTCACTGTCATCGGGATACTGGTCTAAAGGCACGGTCAGGTTGCGCAACAAGGGGCGAAGACTCGACATACCGATGTAGTTGCCAAGCAGATAAACCTTGTTCTTGCCTGTCACCTGGAACTCGAGCTTCTGGCCAATAAGGAAGACGAGGTCCAGCGTAGTCTGCTCCGTCTTCCATGCCTATCAGCACGCGCACACTGAAGCCGACGACGACGGCGACGACGACGTACCTGCCCCGCGCGTAGCGAGCACAACACGGTGTCGAACGGCTCGCCCGCCTCGCCGGCCTCGTCCTCTGAATCGGAATCCAGCTGCGCCGGCTGCTCGTGCACCGTCGCCTTGATCACGCTACGGCCGGTCTCTTCTGCCAGCTCATCGCCGAGCGCGGCGTTGGTGATGTGCAGGTCTGCCGCGGCGACGATTTCGTACTTCTTGCCGGGCACGAGCTCGAGCGACCTGTCCGATGTCGGGGCAGGGCAGGGTGAGAACGTCGAGACGACGATATGGCGCGCGTTTGCGAGGACGAAGAGTCAAGACGGGGCGTGCAGAACAACACGCGCGCGACAAGATAGCGCAGCGGAAAAAAACGAGCACGACGCGTCAGCACGATATTTCACGAAGGCGCAGGTTCAAGACACGGACGCACCAGGTGGATATCGCGTTGTAGGCCATCTGGAACGACGTTTTTCGGCGAGTGGCGGGAAGATGGAGACGAAAGGAAGAAAACGGGAGACGCGCGACCAAACTCCGATTCCGTTCTCCTGACCGCAACCTTTACGCCCAGTCGAATGCACGCGCCGTCGCCACATCCGAATATCGTCGTCCGATTCGCGGGATGGGACGACATGAACCTTCTTGACCACTGCATCGTGCCTGCCTTGCGCCACGGATCGACTCGGACCTTGCGCGTCATTACAGATGAAGCCCTCTTGCATGTCTGTCACACCTTGCAGCTCGACAATTCACACCACACAATATTCCACACGTGGGGATATGCTATCACATCCTTGCACGTCGACCGGCTGGTCACGCATAATCTAGCTATCGACACAATAGGGCTCTTCTACGCCCTCGCTGCGATGCCGTCGCTGGTCGAGCTCAGTATTCAAGTGAATCACCTGGAACACCTCGCGCCGGTGACGCAGACCGCAACCATTTCATTCCGCCTTGCCCGCCTAGACTTACACCCCGTCTTTCGCGGTTGGCCGCGTCTAATAGCGCAATCCGCTGGGACGTTGCGCGAGCTTACGCTCCACGGCGCTCAAGTAACTCCCCTCGAATATGGCACCTTCCTAACCTCGGATGAATCACAAGCGTACAGCGCATCCTTACGCTCGGTCACGCATCTCCGCCTGTGGAACTGTTTCGACCCGGCCATCGTGCGCGCTTGTCCGACGCTACGCACCCTCGACCTCAACTGCTACCAACACCCACCTCGACCAGGGAGCCACCTCAGCGGCCCTATAACGTGCCTCGACGTTGCTCCTCGCACTCTTCAGCACCTCGTGCTAGCCATGGAACCGTGGCACGCAGACCTTAAACTCATGTCTGTGTTCGATCTACTGGCATCACGCCCTGGCGTTGTGGCATGCTTACGCAGCGTTACCGTTCAGAGGAGCCGTGAGTGGCTCCCCCGCTTCCAGGATATTCTCGTCGACGACGAAGGACGTAAAGCCCGAGATGTATTACAGACATTCTGCCGCGAGCACCGCATATTGCTCTCCCTTCACTAGTACACAGCTAGACTACGGGTCAGCACTAACAAGTCGAATGCACGTGTCATCTCAGCATGAGCATCCGAATGTCGTCGTCCGCTTCGAAGGATGGGGGGCTATAAACCGTCTCGACGACTGCATCCTTCCCGCGTTGCGCGATGGGTCAACTCTGCGCGTCATTACAAATGAAGCCCCCTGCATGTGTGTCACACGTTGCACCCGGACAATCCACACTACACGATCTTTCACACCTGGGGATACGGGATTACCTCTTTGCAGGTCAAGCGGGCCGAGGCATATAATCTAGCGGTTAAGACGATGGGGCACTCCTTACACGTAGCGGTACCAGAGTCTGAGTGCCCGGGCTGCAGTGCGCATTCCATAGAGTACGGCAAAAACTTCAGAAAGACAATTTTATCGTCGCTCTTCAGACATGGACGCCTGTGTGTGATTCTATGTCGTGCTGACGCGGTTGCAGTGTTCGCCTTCCCGCGGTTGCAGTAAACGCCTTCTTTTTGCTTCGCTCCGCGCTTGCAATGCGCATCTTCTTCTTGCCTCGCTCTGCACACGAGGTGCCGTCTGAGAGGCAGGCAGTGATCGCATCCCACCAGTACGGATACCCGACCCCGACTGAAAGTCTCTCACAGCCTTGCAGATTCTGAACGCCAACGATGCGCAATGATACTGGACGGGCACCCCACGTCTGGCTGCGTATAGATGAATGGCTAGATGCATACGAAATCATCCACGGATGTGCTCTGCCAGCGGCTCGCGCTGGATCCACATTTGTCACAAAAACCGCATTTGCCAGGTCTGGCCATACCGCCAGATCTGGCCAGAAATGGGGACATAGGCGCCATTTCTGGCCGTTTCTGGCGAGAAACTGCGAGTCCTGCACACTATGAACCTATCTCTGGCAGGTTCTAGGTGCCGCGGGAGGGTGTGGTAGTCGTGCAACAGGAGACATCGGATGGGTTGCGGATGAGCCGTACGTCCCGAAGTAGTCAGATCGACATAGTAAAGACGCTGTAGTTCAAGTGATGCTATTAAGAAAGAAATATGTTTCTTGAACTGTTTCCTGGTCGAACGATACAGAGAGGCTGCTGGCGCGGAGGAACATGTCGCCTCAATGCGGACGATATCGATGGGCGCGTGGGCGCATCGCAAGGCCAGTGCGCCAGGCACTGGACACATCAGCGAACCGCGAACAACATATCTAGGCTTGAAGATCACAAATATCCTGTTCATCGAAGACGCGACAGCCGCACCGAACGGTACACGGCTTCCACTTGAACGGTTTGGAGCGGGTAAGTGCGGCCAGCTCGCCGGCGCGGCCGTTATTGAGGCGTATCGTAGCTGGCGGCGTGGAGGGTCGAGCTTTCTGGGCTCAGCCAGCAGCGAACATTCAGAGTGCGTCGGTGCAGCGCATTGTTCCGCGCCGGGTTGAAGTCTTAAGCTTCGACAGACGAATACTGGATGTATGCGTACTTGAATAGCATAATCAAGACGATTCAGTTGAAAGTTCTGCCTAGGTAGAAGAGCATGGCGAGGGGGTGGCGTGGTACGACGAGCAGGATGATGCAGACGACCAGCTGGAGAAAAGCGTTGGAAAGGTGGGCAGCCAGAGGGAAACAAGGAGCTTAAAATTAGGAGCGTCCTAGACACCAAGTTCATGGACCAATAGAAACTGATGAGTCTTCCTGAGTTGGCCGCAGGACGGTGATATGTAAGTAGAGGACAAGAAACGGAGACGGAGACGGCCGCGGCCGCTGGCTCTCCGCTTCTTCCTTTCGTTCTATGCGCAACCAAGCGAGCCCGCAACTCTACACTATAGTGTGGTGTATTCGTGTCAATAGGTGCGCGTATCGCTTGCCCTTTGCGTAGATGCTCACCGCGCACCGCGCTACGCAGTCACAATTTGCATGCACGCGTGCGCACGCGTCGCCCGGCCGTCCTCGCGTGCCACAGCTGTCCTGCGTACGCTCGAGGTCGCACATATGGGACTTGGATTTGCGTCTTGTGTGCACATAAACTGCTACTATATTCGTATTCACCCGCAGAAGCCGGAAACGCTCGTCTTATCTGCAACTCGTACGCACTGCTCCCATCGCTCTTCTCTGACACCAATGATCATATTCACGTAGTATGACGTTGCGGACGCATCCTCGCACGAAAGGCAGTGAGCTCGGGTCCGTCAGTAGTCCGCATTACGCGGCCACTGGGGTGGCTCGCACGCGGTACGTATGTACCCACAGTTCAACCATGTACATGCCCCAATTCCTCACAATCTACATAGGTGACTCGGCGTGCCATGGTACGCGTATCCTCGACCTCGCGTCGCGGATGACGGTCTTACTTTAGTATGTACGCTGCGCCGTGCCCTGTGTACTCTGCGGCCGTTTATTGAGTTACAGGTCGCATCCTTTCCTATCCCAGACCACCCTATAGCCCTCTGTCATGACTGCAGGTGTTCAGGCTCGCGCGCAGACCGCGTCGAGAGGAATGTTCGCTGCGTGCGGTGACGCTGGAGCCGGCAGCCGGCCGGTATATATTGCCCCACATTCACTCCACCCTCAACTCCACATTAGCTCAGTTGTTAGCTCGCGCGACTGACAATTAATACACATATCTGCGAACGTCGGTTCAAGCCCTCTCAGTGCCAGAACAGAAAGAAAAGTAAGATATGTAATTCAGAGTAAGAATTTCAAGTAAGACACTAGTAAAGCAAGATCAGCACCAAGAGTAACAGTGCTTGTACAAGTGTACAAGCGTAGCATTTATCTCTATCCTCGATGTCTATCGTATGGCCAGTTCTGGCGCGGATGACAGGGTCTGATGTCATATGGCACTTCTGGCACGAATGGCCAGTATACCCTGGGTTCCCAAGTCTCATACCAGACCTGCTCTATCTGTGCCATATCTACCATTCTGGCCAGACCTAGCCAGCTCCCCCTAGATCCAGCACTTGCACTTTTTGTGACATTGCACTTTCAGGTTGACAGCGCCATGGCCCTACAACCTCTCACCCATCTCCCTAACCCGCACTATTCGATGTTCCACGAATGCAGCGGCACCATCATCTCGACCATGCACATCGATCAACGACATCCGCTGAACATCGACGTGATCCAGCTCTTCCACACGCTCGCCGCGATGCCTTCACTCGTTGATCTCGCGATCCGATTGGACAACATACCTCATCTGACGCGGCGAACCAAAACACCACCTATGCCGTTTCGCCTGCGTCGCCTGGAGCTAAACTGCGTCTTCCGCGGCTGGCCACGTCTTCTTGCGCAATCCGGCAAAACGCTCACCGATCTAACGCTCGGGGGACCTGGCGTCGTTCAAGATCAGACGTTTCTGAGCACCAACGAGTACGAAAAAATACGCTCGGTAACGACGCTACGCTTGGACAACCTGTTCGACAATGCGTTTCTCTACGCATGTGCCAAGTTGCGCAGCCTCGAGCTGAACACTCGGACGATCGTTATCGGGAGGATGTTGGGCGACATCGCAGCCCCTCCGCGACCTCTTCAGAATCTTGTCCTCGGGTTCCAGCCCTCACAATCGGGACACGGACTCTGGGACGTCATCGATTTCCTCCATTTATTCATTCCCGCGATCGCCGCCTTACGCTGTCTTACCATTAAGTCGTCTACCGACCAGCTTCCCCGCTTCGAAGACGTACTCAACGACAGGGGACGCACTGCGAGGGCGATTCTGGAGGGTGTTTGCCGTCGTCGTCGTGTGGCCCTCTCGATTCATTGACAGTGCGTGTACCGTACACTCCCATGCTTGATGTACGCACATGTCCGGATACCTCAGACATGTCTAGATCTTGGAATGTGGGCACAATCACGCAAGTTCCGAGTTCATGATACGACGACGGCCCGTGGTCCGGTGTCGCGATTGCACGGGCTGCACACTCCCGGTTCTTTCTTACCATCACGCAGTAGAGTAGGGTTTCGAGAGGGCCCGGCTGCACCGGTTCCAATAAGCTTACCGGGCCGGATGTAGCTCTCGGGGGCATATAAAGGGCTTAGGAAAGAGTCGGAGTAGAGGTATGTAACACTTTCATCATCTGCGACTGCACCCTGCACAGGACCTCTCATCATTCAAAACAATAGGTACTTCGGGTACGATCCAACGCCTCGGTGATGCATGCATGCCTTTGAAAGTACGCAGCTGAGACGACAGCGAACAGTGACACATGAAAGAGCGGCCCACCATTGACCAGTTCAAGAATGGGGTACCCGGTCCGCGCACCGATGGATTAGTCCCTCAGCTCTCTCATCGCTAGAGACTCAGAGGAATAGCTTGTTACTTGCTCCCGGGTTGTGCACTTCTCTTTGACCCGGGACTGAACGAGGATAAAACGCGGCGACAAGAGTTCGAAGCTTGGAGCTATAGCCTTAACGCTCTCATCATCTGCTATACCAGCGGGGACAGAAACCCCATCCAGCTACTCATGTTACGGATATACATACGTGGTACTGGACGGCGGTAACTGATCAGGACATACCAGTGTACAACGCAATACGAAGTCACATGTACCGGAACCGAAGAATGGAGCGTCAACGGGTCATATCATTCATTCAGTGCGCTCGTTGACCACGTTGAGTCACCAGCCACTGCGTCACAATATGTGCATGAGAATCTGAACCACTTCTGCATCCGAGCCACTTCTGACCCAGGGATTACCCGCGCAAGACACCGCAGACAGCGTAAAGTCTAACCGGACTGGTCGTAGTGTCGCGTGTTGTTACGTGCGCGGCGTTACGGGAGCAGAGACGATTCACCGAGTTGATTGCGTTTCGCATTTGCACGCTGTGGGACGGATATGGATATGGGAGGGGTCGTGTGGGTGGAGCCCAGGCCCTGTACTAGAAGGGCGGGGCAGCGCCGCACTGGGACCGGTACCGAATTAGTCGTCGGAGAGAGAGAGCGGGAGACGGCGGGGATGCCATGGACATTGCAGAGCGCGCGACGATCCCGACTCGTGGGCGTGCGCGGCGTCGAGCTAATATAGTGTGCACCGCTCTCAGTTCGGCATTTTGCACAAGCAGTCGACGTGTTTGAGTCGCGTGCAATACTCCAACTTGCAAGCTGTTGTGGCGTTTCCCCTAACCGGATTGGGCAATAACGACCGCGCGACCGGGATCATAAAGAAGACCGTCGGAGGAGCGACAATCCGTCGTCCGGCGATCCTTTCCCCCACGCCATACACCTCCACGTCCACGAGCGACGAGAGAGCGACGATGAGCGGTGCTGCAGATGTACGTCCCGTGCCCACTGTCCACTTCTTTTCTGGCGCGCGCGAGTCGCGTGTTTGCCTTTCTTTCTTCTTCGACGCGCTGCTGACGCTCTTTTTCGCCGTGTAGAAACTGGAACGTACAGACCGGACGGTTCGCGAGCTCTTCCCGCAAGTCGTCAACGCGCTCGAGTCCCGCTTGCTCGCCGCTGTCGAAGGCAACAGCAACAGCAACGCCCACGCGTCCAGCTCCACGCCCACACACCCGACGTCTCCTACAGCAGCTGCGCACCAACCGACGTCCAGCACTCACGCGCTACTGCCCGCTGTCGTTAACGCACTCGATTCGCGTCTTCTCGCCTCGTTGAGCGGGACGGGTGCCCCTAACCACGCGGCTACTACCCCGACCACTTCCGCCACCGATCCGCCTTCTTTCCAACTACCACCATCTGCACCCCAACGTTCAGGTCCCTCGCCAGACCGCCAATTGAGCGAGTCGCCCGCACAGAGTATGGACAGCCACTCGCCCAGGACGGGAACGAGCACGCTTCAAGCGCCTGCACCGACGATCGTGACCATCCCAGAGCACGCTGCGCTCTCCTCCCAGCAGCACCCGCCACGTCCACCGTCGTCGCACGAGGGCCACCCGCCGCCGCCTACACCCGCCAAGGAGCGTTCCTCGATGCACATGATGAGCCCGAGCGAGAAGGACGTCACCGACGCGCGCATGATGCCCTACCCACATCCGCCTCCACAGCCCATGTCCATGTACTCGGGTCTGCCGTCTCCGAATCCTGGACACGCGTACTACAGCGGTCTTCCCTCGCCTCAGCCTGGCGCGAACGGGAACGGCAACGGCAACTCGTACATGACCGCTGGGACGGGCTCCTGGAACAACGGGAACGGCAACGGGAACGCGCCGCCGATGCGCCAGACTAGCGTCAACTACGCCTCGAGGCCGCCGACGAGCAGGCGGGCGAGCCAGGTGGATTGGATCGTCCCTACCGCTACTGCCGTACGTACTTCCCCCTTTCTTCCCTTCTTTTCTTCGTGGTGTTCCACTTCCGTCCTCCATGCCACCCTCCCTCCGTCACTTCACCTGCCGGCTCCTTTCTCTGGCGCGCCCACTATCACGTCCACGTCTTGCGACCCCTTGCAACCGTCGTTCACGTCCACGTCCACGTCCTTCCGACCTGTTATATCTCCAACGTCGTTTCGCGCGCCTATGCGGCCGCGATATCGGTTCGCGTATCACGTATCGCGCATTCTTGCGCCCCTCGCGCACGCGGGCGCGTGCGTGTCCGTGACTTATACTTCTCTCCCCTTTCCCTTCCGTCCTTCCCGCCACTCCTTTCCACTTTCCTTCCTGTCCCGCGCACTTCCTTTCCCGGTACTCAGCTCTGTTTGTTTCGAGCCTTGTTCGCGACTTCCCTTCCTTCTTCCCGAACGCTCCTTTCCGTCACGCCGACGCTGACCTGCTCTACAGTCCACGCTGCGCGAACGAGATACGGTGACGCGCAGGCTGGGGTTCACAATCGAGGTGGCGAAGAAGCGGCAGGCTAGCATGGAGGCGAAAGGTGCGTTTCCGCGTTTGTGTTTTCTTTCTTTCTCGTCGTCCCTCGCGCCCGTCCGTCCCACTTGTTTTCGCGCGCGGTTTTGTCTTCGTTCCCTGCACCATTCGCTTTCCTTTGCGCTCCGATGTTACTACGTCCCCTGCATGGTACTGACGTGCTCTCCGCTCCTGTCTTCTAGCTAAACTCATGGGCCGTTCGCTCAACGCCGCCATCGGACTGCAAATTGTCGTCGGCGCGCTCATCACCGGTCTCGCAGCCGTGACGACCGGCAGGCAGACGTCCATCATGACTTCCGTCCTCGGTAAGCAGCGCCTGCTCCGTTCTGTTTTCACACTGGTGTACTGACGTTTTACAAGGCGCGTTGTCGACGATTATTGGGTCGTATCTTGCGAGGATGAGGGGGACGGCTGAGCCTGATTTGAGTAAGAGTCGGGCGAAGGGCTGGGAGAGGTTTTTGAGGAGCTGTGAGGTGCGTGGCTGCTCTTCCCCGCTGTTTTTTCACGCGTCCATCCATCCACCCGTCCACTGCTCGGTCATTTGTGTTCTTATGCTCGCGCTGTTCGCTGTCTCTCGCGCGCCACCCGTCCACGTCCCCGCGGACGCGGCGATCGCGTACAGGCTGCTTGCGTGGCGGTGCCGTGCCTTTCCGCGTTCTTCCATTGCGTCCAGGTCAATGCTGACGGCTACCAGGCATATCTCGTCGACCACGGCGAGGAGCCCGCGCGCGACCATATTGACCGCATCAACGAGTACCGACAGGAGTTTGAGGAGCTTGAAGGGAGCGCGAATGCGTGCGTACATTTTTTCCTTTCTTTGATCCCTTTCCCGCGTTTCTTTGGGTTGTCACCCGCCCCATCCCTTCCTTTCTGTGCGCACGCCTGTTTCACACGGGCGGCACTCGTATGCCTGCGCATTGGCACGCGTCTGTTGCTCTCGCTCTACTTACGCTGCGCCCGTCACGCATCTGCGCCGGGCGTTTCTCGTGCCGTTCGCGTTCGTGCGTGTCGCACCCTCCTGCTGAACTTGTTGCTTCAAGGGGAGCTGCTTCGTCTGTCCTATCCCGCGCACGCGCTGCTCTCGGCGGCGGCGCGGAACACGCGCACAAGGAGTCAAAGTTACCTGACCGGTCGTCGTCGCCGCGCACCAAGGTGTAACGTGGGCGGGCGTCACGTGTTGTGCTGTGATATTACTTTCGCCGTCTCTACTTCGCTTCCTTTATCCTGGTGTTTCGTGTGCTGATGTTTCTTTCGCGGACGTATAGGGAACAGAAAGGGAACCACGTCTAACGTTTCGTCGTTCGTTATTCGTTGTACCGCTGCTGTCGTTATCGCTTGCTGCCTGTCTGCTTCTTGCATGTCCGCCTACCCATTCCAACCCATTCCATCCCGTCCAGTTCCACGCATTGCATCTCCTCCGTCCACGGTTCCGTCCCGTCCCATACATTCAACACACATACACATATTGCTTGCTCCTTCACGACACGTACCAGTCTCTTCCCATCCACATTCATACAGCTGCAGAAGCTTCTTCCGTTTTCTCTCTACCTCATACAGCTCTCTTTCTCTCCTTCTACCTCCCGCATGTCTTCTCGTGGTGCTTTCCCCGTATGGTTATCGTACATGGTGTTATTGTTCTCGTAGTAGTACTTAGGATTCCGCGCGCAGTCGCGTGATACATCCTTTTCATGATGATGACGATCATCTGGTATCTCTGTTACTATGTTAGGATGCCAAGTGTAGTAGATGATGGGACCACCGTGGGTTGCTGAAGTGTGAACGTTCCGAGTCGATGAACGTGAGACGTCATTCATTTCGGGAATGTGGGAGCATGATGGCTTTCAGCGCCGGCTCCATCTCGCAGGCCGGATCCCAGCCCCGAATTCCGTTGTAGGCGAATTGTATAAAACGGGACCTGCTGTGGGACCCATGGCGTCGAACATCGCACTCATCATCTGCTCGACTCTGCTTCTCACCGTGACAAGGAGTGGCTCATGAACATTGACAACGAGCAGCATAAACAGGCCAGCGACTGAGCGTAGTATAGCTTTGGTGGTGGTGGGTGAAACAGCCCATCCATTTCCGCTCGAAATTGTACCCTTGGACGAAGCGCCAGTCTGGAAGGGCCACGGACCACCAATTCTAAGGTTCAGCGGGGCTCCTCCTCGCGAGCTCAGCATCATTGATCGTCTGTTCAGGGCATGAGGTTCAACAAGGGGGGTAGCGAGACTCTTCGAAATAAGCCCGAAGCTGGTACGGTGAAATGAGAAACCATCCAGGAGGCGATACGGGTCATTAGGCGCCCTGGTGTGCCGGACTGTAGAATATTTTGGGCCCGGTCGATCTTTAACGTCTCGTTATGCGGGTTACTCGGCTGAATCTGGCCAGTTGGATCCTTTCTTCGCTGCACGGTGGGTGTTGTAACATTCGGGCACATGAACGGGATCCCATAGGGTGAGAATGTGAGTATTCCTTCCGGGACATAGCATTGACCCGTAGTCTAGTTGTGTACTAGTCGAGGGAGAACAATATGCGATGCTCGAGGCAGAAAGTCTGCAATACATCTCGCGCTTCACGTCCTTCTTCGCCGTTGTCGAGAAGCTCCTGGAAGAGGAGTTGCCACTCACGACTCCTCTGAACGGTAACGCTGCGTAAGCCTGCGACAACGGAAGGACGTGATGCCAGCAGGTCGAACACATTCGTGAGTCTGAGGTCTGTGGGCCACGGGTCCATGGCAAGCACGAGGTGCTGAAGAGTGCGGGGAGCAATGTCCAGGCACGTTACAGGCCCGTTTAAACGGCTCCCCGGTCGAGATGGGTGCTGGTAGCTGTTGAGGTAGAGAGTGCGCAGCGTCGGACAGGCGCGCACGATGGCGGGATCGAAACAGTTCGAAAGGCGGAGATGCGTCACTGAGCGTAAGGATGCGCTGTACGCTTGTGATTCGTCCGAAGTCAGGAATGTGCCATATTCGAGGGGAGGTACTTGAACGCCGTGGAGCGCCAGCTCGCGCAACGTCCCAGCGGAGCGAGCTATGAGACGCGGCCAACCGCGGAAGACGGGACGTAGGTCGAGGCGGGCAAGGTGGAACGAAATATTTGGTGTTTCTTTCACAGGCGCGAGGTGTTCCAGACGATTCACTTGGATACTGAGCTCGACCAGCGACGGCATTGTTGCGAGGGCGTGGAAGAGCCCTATTGCGTCGAAAGCTAGATTATGTGTGAGGATCCGGTCGACGTGCAAGGATGTGATGGCATATCCCCACGCGTGAAATATCGTGGAGTGTGGATTGTCGATATGCAAGGTGCGATGCAAGATGGCGTCATCTATAATAACGCGCAGCGTTCGAGTCGATCCATGGCGCAACGCAGGAACGATGCAGGCGTCAAGAAGCTTCATGCCGTCCCATCCCGCGAAGCGGACGACGACATTCGGATGCGGCGATGGCCCGTGCATCCGAGTAGGTGTAAGGTTGCGGTCAAGGAGGACGGATCGGAGTCCGCTTGCGCGTCTCCGCCGACTCTCCGGTTCTCTTCCTTCCGCCTCCGCCTCCGTCGCCTCGCCACTCGCCGGAAAACGTCGACTTAGATGGCCTAAAACGCGACTTCCATCTGATCCGTTCGTGTCTCGAACTTGCGCGCTCATGAATCGTTGTGCAGATGCGTTGTGGTCGTTTTTTCCGTTGCGCCATCTTGTCGCGCGCATGGCGTACTGCACGGCCCACTTTGGCTTTTCGCCAACCGGACCCCGCGCCCTATCGTTTTCTGGACCTCTACGCTCACACCGCTCTCGTGCAAATCACTCGAACTCATTCTGGGCAAGAAACACCGTCGCCGCAGCAGGTCTGCAGTGATTCTGCACATCACCAACGTTGCGCTCGGCAGCGAGCTGGCTGACGATAACGGCCGCAGCATGGACAAGGCGAAGGTGCGCAAGCAGTTGCCGCAGCTCGTGTCGTATTCGGAGGACGAAGCGTTCCATATTGTGCTCGCTTCGTCGTCGCAGGCTCGTTACTGTGGGGTACTGCGTGCACGTAGACGGGGCAGAATACGCAGGACCTCATCATCTCGAATGCCGCGTTGCGCGCGAGGACAAGGTCTGTCTGCCAGGTAAATACATCTCCGCGTCTTGTCCTCGCTCGCCGGTCGGTATTTCTAACCGAATCTGCATGAACGTAGAAGAAAGCGACGACAAAATGTACATCGACGACTCAGATCTTGAAAAGGCTGTTGGTCGCTAGCCCTGATGTTGAGGTTGTGGGCGAGAACATTAACATGAGCGACGACTAAGGGTACGTACCCTTTCACTACTGTTGCGCGCTCGCCACGATGCCCGATGCAGACACGCCGCACTACAGCCGTCATAGCTACCACGAAACGTTCAAGAAGCGACCCGCGACCTTTCTCTGCGCTTTTGGCATATCGCGCAATCCGTGCTTCCCACCCCATTCGGCGCCAGTCTCTCCATTTCGTTCGAGAAATGATATATGTTCCTTTCCAAACCACCAGTTTCGAGCGCTGAGCTGGGTCTTCTTTTCCCCTCCTTCCGTCCCGGGTGTACTAAACCCTCGATGAGCAAACTCGCCAGTTAGATCATGACTTGCTGGTTCGTGACGCGTCTGCCCGCTTGCGCAGCGAATCGTGTTCTGCTCTCCTGACTCCTGAGACGACTTTACCGAGCGTGTGAGGTCCAACGAAAAGAGGTTTAACGTGAACTGTCGAGTTCAGGAGTTCGGAGGAGCCATTCGTGTCTGACTGTCCGGTTACGGACCACTAAGTTTACATAAGCTTCAGCGGGTCTCCTCCTCGCGAACTCAGTACCAGTGATCGTGCGTGAGCAGCTCGGCGAGGGGGATGGCGAGACTCTTCAAAGCAAGCCCGAAGTCGGTGCGGTGAAATGAGAAACCATCCAGGAGGCGATACCTGCCATCGGGCGCCCTGGTGTGCGGACTGTAGAATATTTTGGGCCCGGTCGATATTTACCACACTCGCTCCCCGTTCTCTGCCCCGTCGCGTTGTTTTCCGACGCTGACAGGATACGTCTCGTTATGCCGGTTGCTCAGTTGGATCCTTTCTTCGCTGCACGGTGAGTATTGTAACATTCGGGCACATGAACAGGATTCCATAGGATGAGAATGTGGGTATTCCTTCCGGTACATAGCATTGACCCGTAGTCTAGTTGTGTACTAGTGAAGGGAGAGCAGTATGCGGTGCTCGTGGCAGAACGTCTGCAATACATCTCGCGCTTTACGTCCTTCCTCATCGAAGAGAATATCCTGGAAGCGGGGGTGCCACTCGCGACTCCTCTGAACGGTAACACTGCGTAAGCCTGCGACGAGAGGGCGTGATGCCAGTAGATCGAACACGGCCGTGAGTTTCAGGTCTGCGTGCCATGGTTCCATGCCTAGCACGAGGTGCTGAAGACTGCGGGGCGCAACGTCCAGGCAGGCTATTGGGCCGCTGAGATGGATTCCTGGACGAGGTGGGTGTTGGTAGCAGTTGAGGTCGAGAGTGCGTAGCGTCGGACAGGCGCGCACGATGGCCGGGTCGAAACAGTTCAATAGGCGCAGATGTATCACCGAGCGTAAGGATGCGCTGTATGCTTGTGATTCGTCCGAGGTTAGGAATGAGCCGCGTTCAAGGGGTGTTACTTGAGCGCCGTGGAGCGCCAGCTCGCGCAACGTCCCAGCGGACTGCGCTATGAGACGCGGCCAACCGCGAAAGACGGGGTGTAAGTCTAGGCGGGCAAGGTGGAATGAAATTTTTGCGGTCTCCGTCACCGGCGCGAGGTGTTCCAGATGATTCAGTCGGATACTGAGCTCGACTAGCGACGGCATCGCGGCGAGGGCGTAGAACAGCCCTATTGTGTCGATAGCTAGATTATGCGTGACCAGCCGGTCGACGTGCAAGGATGTGATAGCATATCCCCACGTATGAAATATTGTGTGGTGTGGATTGTCGAGCTGCAAGGTGTGACACACGTGCAAGAGGGCTTCATCTGTAATGACGCGCAGAGTCCGAGTCGATCCATGGCGCAAGGCAGGCACGATGCAGTGGTCAAGAAGGTTCATGTCGTCCCATCCTGCGAAGCGGACGACGATATTCGGATGCGGCGACGATGTTTGCATTGCGCTGGCGTGCAGGTGAACTGGGGCTTGCGCTCGACAGCCGTGTCCAGCGGCGAACGACTAGCAAGGAGACGGGGTCGAGTCAGAGATACAGCCGCAACGCTGGCACCGCCTTCGTCTCGAATGTTCTTCGCCCCGATATGGGATATCGCGCCTGATATAGTATATCTGTGATTCTACTCAGTCACCGTTGCCCGCCGCGGGAAGTAATGGTGCGTGCATTTGAACTGGCCGTAAAGGTTGCGGTCAGGAGGACGGAGTCGGGGTCCGCTTACGCGTTCCCCCGGCTCTCTTCCTCCCGTCCCCGTCGCCTCGCCACTCGCCGAAAAACATCGCCTTAGATGGCCCAAAACGCGATTTACGTCCGGTACGTTCGTGTCTCGAACTTGCACGCTCATGGACCGTCGTGCTCACGCGTCGTCCTTGTTTCTTTCCGCTGCGCCATCTTGTCGCGCGCATGTCGTTCTGCACGGTCCGCCCTGGCTCTTCGCCCATCTAAACGCGCGCCATATCGTTGTCTGGACGTCTACGCCCACATTGCACTCGTTCGAGTTCGTTCTGGGCAAAAAAAAAAACCCACAACGTCACCGCGGCAGATCTGCATATCACCAACGCCGCGCTCCGCAACGAGCTGGCCGACGATAACGGCCGCAGCGTGCTTGGGGCGAAGGTGCATGAGCAGCTCCGGAGCTCGAGTCGGATTCGGTGGACGAGGCGCACGAGCCGTTCGACGCCGCTGCGCGCGCGGGTTATGTACGTCGTCGTCGCTGGCTCGTTACTGGAGGGTATTGATTTGCGCGTAGACGGAGGAGACTATGAAGGACATCATCTTGCAGAGTGCCAGGCTACGGGCGAGGACCAGGTCTGTCTGCACGGTAACTACATCGGCATCCGCATCGGTGAGTACAACATTTTGCTTTCAGTGCCGCTGTGCCGCGCGCTCTGCTATCACGAGTTCTCCCGGAACTGTTCGTGCTTTTCACCCCGTTTGGCGCCAGTCTCTCCCTTTCGTTCGAGAAATAGTATATGTTGCTTTCCAAACCACCAGTTTCGAGCGCTGAGCTGGGTATTCCTTTCCCTTCGTTCCGTCCTGGGTGTACTGACCCCTCGATGCGCAGACTCGCCAGTGGTTAGCTCACGACTTGCTTGTTCGCGACACGTCTGCCGGCCTGCGCAGCAAATCGTGTTCTGCTCTCCTGACTCCTGAGACGACTTTACCGAACTTGTGAGGTCCAACGAAATATTACAGGGGTTTAACGTGAACTGTCAAGCTCAGGAGTTCGGATGGGAGCTACATATGCCGCACCTTGCGCTGCAGCAGGCTGTTCTCATCGCTACTATGTCCTGCTCCCCAGTCCGTATCTTCGTACACTAGACTACGAGCCAATGCTACCGTATGGAATACCCGTATTCTCAGGCTATAGGATCTCGTTCCTCTGACCCATCGTGCAGCGAAGAAAGGCCCCAACTAGTCAGATTCAGACGCTGAACCCGCGCAGCGGAACGTATCGCTTCTAAACGTCGGTCAACATCCGATCCAGTCACCCGAGACCAGCTTCTTGTTTCCGCCGCGGCCTGTAGCTCCAATGCAAGCGCAGAAATGTGGTCGTCTGTCCCACCTGCCGCTGCTAGAATGTCTTCACGCCATTCTGATGGGCGGAAAGAGCGGTACGTCGAACTAATGAAGTCCAATGTTGGGTACGACCCAGGATTACCCACATGGTTGCGTAGGAGGTTGACGAACCGCATCTCGGCGAAGAAGGCATTCTCGAGTTGTGTCTGTAAATGAAACAAGATCATCCGTCCCGTCCAAAGCGACTTGAATAGATCGCAAAGCGGTGACAAGAGTAGAGGATCCGTCATATGGTTCCAGAGCTCCTTATAGACTGTGACCGCTGACGAAGTTCCTGCTAGCAGAAGCAATGTAAGCAAATCGCAACAATGGACGTCGGACGCCGATTCCAACCGACAAGTGAACATGGACAAATGCTCTGCGAATCTACCGGTACGAGACTGAGAGAGCAGCGATATTGCGACTTGGAAAACGTGGCGAGTCTCCTGTGTGCGTTTTTCGCCCATGTACAGACTGACGGCGGAGCGGAGCAGGCTCAAGACGCACGCGAGTGCTTCGCCGTCGTCGCTGGGAAAATGTGTCGACTCGAAGAAAACGATAAGATCGCAAAGCTGAGCCGTAAACAGCTGCTGTGTCAGACCATGATATTGGGCGGTGAGGAGACACAAAGGTCATAAGACGGATCAGGACACCGAATAGAAGCCGTGACTCTTGGGCCCATCGGCCGTATTCCATGCCATAGGTAGATTCAGATAACATCGCAGTCAGTGCAATGCATGTACGAGCCGCGGCAGCAACGTTTGGCCCAGAGCCTTCCGGTACCCCGGCCCAAGCCTGCGGCGATACAGCGTACGAAGCGGCGTAAAGCACCGTATCCCAGTCCATGTCAACAGAACCGAAGTCGCAATATTCGAGCAAGAATAAGGCCCCGGAGCGGACGCGACGTAGGATTACCATAACAGTTGAAGTGGCTGTGGGTGACGGCGAAAATGGTATATCACGCCATCCTATGTACCTCCTGTGGACGGCGTTTGCCAAGAGATAGAAGTCGTGGTACTCCGATTGAAGAAGCGGGGACACGATGGCATCATCAACAACGTCAGCATGTCCATCGTCCAGGATATAGCTAGTCTTTGCAACGCGTGCACACTCGACCGTGCTGGATTGATGGACGGAGCGCGTAAAGATCAAGCTAGGTTGCAGCTTTGATCGGACAGCATCGGTCGTACGAAGTAATGCAACAGCACTGGAGCTCGGTCGCAGCCCTCCGATGGATTGAAAGGCTACAGCCAACGCGTCGCTGTCGGAAACGTCGGTGATCATCCAGAGCAGTGCCTCCCCATCAAGTAAGTCTCTGTTACGGTGCAGATGATGGCGGATAATCGCATCGTCCGTACCGCGCTCTTCCAGCAATTTGCTTCTGCGTTGGAAACGCGACTCTAGATCATTCGACTGCCGTCGCTCTCCGCCAAGCGCGGCAACGTGGAGCTCGACATCCGAGTCGCGAAAGCGCGGGGAAAACGTCGTTAACCTCCACAAGTGGTCCACTATCTTCCAGGCTAATGCCGCAACTTCACGACGAGCAGAATAAGAGCGTAACAGTGTCAGGATGGCCGATATATACCCTCTGCGGATGAGACTAACAAGTGGGGTCGATGTAGGACATTCCGGGTGCATAAGAGGGACGCCGATGGATACAGCGTAAACCGCGCCGAGTGCAATCATAAGAGCCATGAACATAATCGTAATCAACCTGTCCAGGTCCCAGAGAAAAGCCACACTGCCAGCTAAGAAGAGAAATAGCGCAACATGAAGCAAAAGTGGGAGGACAGAGATGAGATCGGCAACTCGATAGGTCACAAGCGCCTGGTATAAGTATTCGCGCCGGTGGACCCATTGTCGCGGACTCGCAGCTGACGCAGAATTGCGGGCCTTGTACTGGCGCAGCCACTGTTTTACGAGGATGGAAAGCAAATCGACAGCGAGGGCGAGTAGGAGGCTCATAAACCATAGACCATTGATCCATCGCGTAGCGACGGAAGGTGAGAGCGTGAGAGGCGGGGGTGTAGGAAGCACGAGACTGCCGTTTGTCCCGTTCTGTGCGGCTACCAGTGCGTATAATGCGTTGACGATGAAGCCCTCGGTGTCAAAGTCTAGGCGCTGGTAGCTCTCAATGAGGAATGATGTGACTACGGCCGAGAAGAGACCAGCCTGCGGTTACCGTCAGCATATACGTACCTCCTACCGGACTATAACGCGACGGACGAAAATGAGTAAAATGTCCAATGCACTGTTCCAGCCGTCTAGAAGAGCGTCATCGTGCGTGTTGGCGTGAGCGCGATAGACCTTCCAGACACGAGCTGTATTGTTGGCTTCCTGTCCGAACGGATCCGGCGGGAAGTCGCGCTTGAACTCGGTGTCAAGCTCTTCGATGGGCGGTGTCGCTGCGGGCGGCGGACGCCGTTCTGTCGTACGATTAGGTTAGTATCTCAGTCTAAAAGAAGCAGCCTGCCACCTTCAATTGTCGAGTGCATAAAACGCGCGTTCAGCTCGTTCAATACTGGATGCTGTGAGCCCGCTGCTGCATACTGGGTCCTGTCCTTTTCGTGCGCACGTGCGCAGACCCGTGCGCAGCGGTATTTCAGCCATAACTATCCAACCAGGGCACCTACAGGGATCGGGTGAAGAATTACTGAGACTACTAAGTCAGAGACCCAATTTGGTACCCTCATCATGGTGTAGTCTTCTCTCGTTCTCTTACAACACAGCAAATCCTCATATTTCACTCGTGCGCAGTCGTGCGCGCTTGCGCACGAGTTCTGCTCCTTGCGCACGAGTGAACCCTCCTTGCACACGGGTTGCGCACGAGTGAAAAATCTTGCGCACGAGTGCCATGCCCTTGCGCACGAGTGACCTGACCTTGCGCACGAGTGACCTGACCTTGCGCACGAGTGACCTGACCTTGCGCATGAGTGACCTGACCTTGCGCAAAAGTTGGACAAAGCTGTATGCTGGTGAAACAATGTACTAGACCCAACAATGTGGTTTACTACCGTTCATGTTTATTGTCCACACGAAACAGGCCAACCAACACAGTACAGTGCCAGCAACGATTCACAACAAATTCACATTTGCACTCAGATTGGTGCAGAATCCCAAAAATTATGCTATTTCTAGACTCAAGGCGAGTGTCTTGGCCATTTAACATCATTACTGGACATTTATCGCTCCTTGGATTAAGAATATATAGGTAATGTCGGAGTTCAAAAATTTTCTTCCGCAAGGTAATGTGAGCAAAATCACAGAAAGCATGTCTGGAACATTATTGGTTTTGGATACAAAATCAGTGGGAAATCCACTCTTGTATAATCTGATGAGCTTGCACAACATTGATGAAGCAGCAGAACCTGCATTACATATTTTCTTGGATTTGGAAAGTATTTGACCAAGGATCACAGAACCCGGCATCATATGTGCTTTATTTCAACACAGCTGATTAGGAAAATACAGACATGTTATTGGCAGGTCCAGAAATACTGTCTTATATGTTGTACACAAGTGACAATATCTTGCGCACAAGTGAAATTACCTTGCGCACGGATTGTGGACCTTGCGCATGGATTGTAGGCTTTGCGCACGGGTTGCGCACGAGTGGATAAACTCTGCGCACGAGTGTTGCGCACGTGCGCATGAGTGCCGCGCACGAAAAGGTAGGGGTCCCTGCATACTGCGTCCCGGGCGGCGGCATACCTGCTTCCCTGTCATCTTCCAGCGGTACGCTCTGCAGTAACGGTTAAATCCACGCTCGCGTGCACGAAGAGCACGGACCGACAGGGCTGACGACATCATGAACGCCAGGAGCAAAAAGCGTGCAAAGGCCTCTGCCGGTGACTGCCCTGGGCAGCTGCCGGAAAAGCTGCCGCGACCGCATCGAAGCCTCGTGGCCATGGTCCGCTCAGAGCGGGGGCTCTCGTGGTGTAAAAAACGGTGCATATAACCAGGATTGTGACATGGATCGCGCTGGGTAACGGGAAGAAATGCTCACGGATATCAACACACGATGCGGCGCAGATAAACATGGCAACGTAGGCCACGTAAATCGTACAAAGGCATCACGGGGAAGTGCAGTAGGAAGACGGCGAATAGAAGACGCCCGGAAGATTGTGCAAGCACTGAACAGCTTGCGACATCACCACGGGAAGCACGCGCTACGGAGAGCAAACACATCAAGGGCTTCGCTTCAGAGTGGCACAGCAGTATTTGCGTAGTAATAAAAGCCGTGAAGCCCGTGGATGGCGAGCAGACGCGACAGCATGGCGCAAGGACCCCGGAATATTCCGTCAGAGGTCCCATCCACACTTGGCCATTCTCGGGGGCGTTTATAGAGGTCAAATTGGCAGTTTTCGGGGGCGTTTACATGGATGCTCGGCGGTTTCCGGCGTTACACGGGTTTCTTTCCGGGCGCGCAGACGCTGTCAGGTGCAAGTCAGGTGAGAGATATATTGATCTACACAGCACTTAGCACTCATGCCTGTCGCGCGACGAAACAGCCCGAGGACGGGCCCGGGTGCGCGCCGCGCTCACGATCCACGCTCTGCGTTAGCCGTATATATAGACGTGGGATAAAGCAGGCCCCCTGCACACTGGTTCCGAGGTTCGATCCGTGGGCAGGCCCCCGGTTAACCCCGCTAAAGGTCCGATCTTGCCCCCCACAGAATCGACCTCTTTCGAGCGCGAAGGTCGGATCTTGCCCCCCTCGGAACCGACCCTCGTTGCAGGCCACGTTGGATCTTGCCCCCCACAGAATCGACCGTGGTGGGTGTCCAGCCACAGCAGATTGATGACGTGTGTTCGGCCTCGTGGCTGTTCTCATGGTCCTGACTAATACAACTTGCGCGTGGCCGCATAAAATCAACTGTCTTTTGTACTTCTCTTACCCGGTTTGGAAAGAAACATCATAGTTACCATGCACGAGTGGTGTCAGACACTCTGCGGAGCCAGAAAGAGCGCCGGAAAGCCTCCGCGGTGGCTCTCGGCGATATCGGCGACCTCCGGCGTTTTCCGAGCATGGATCTTGCTCCCCCCAAAAGCGGGCAACCTGGGCGATTATGCCCCCCACAAAACAGCCCCTCCCAGGATCGGACCTTACATGGGATAATCCGGGGGCCTCCGTGGGCCCACACGAAGGCCTTGTTTTGACCCTCGAAGTCCGATCCGTAGGCCCACACAACGGCGGCGCTTGCGCCGCGAGCTCTGAGGCACAAAGGCCCACACGAACACCGAAATTTGCGACGGGTTACATCCCTTAGGCCCACATAAGCTGGCTCCGACAGAAGTTCGGCATCTCCGAT